>CM035796.1:47706452-47727325 GCA_020466265.1 Siphamia tubifer
GTGTGTGTGTCTCCACATGTGTGTGTGTGCGTGTATGTGTGTGTGTGTGTGTGCATGTGTGCATGTGTGTGTGTGTGTGCATGTGTGCATGTGTGTGTGTGTGTGCATGTGTGTGTGTGTGTGTCTGTGTGTATGTCTGTGTGTGTGCGTCTGTGTGTGTGCATGTGTGTGTGTGTGTGTGTGTCTGTGTGTGTGTGCATATGTGTGTGTGTGTCTGTGTGTGTGCATGTGTGTGTGTGTCTGTGTGTGTGTGTGTGTGTGTGTGTGTGCATGTGTGTGTGTCTCCACATGTGTGTGTGTGTGTGTCTGTGTGTGTGCATGTGTGTGTGTGTCTGTGTGTGTGTGCATATGTGTGTGTGTGTCTGTGTGTGTGCATGTGTGTGTGTGTCTGTGTGTGTGTGTGTGTGTGTGTGTGTGTGTGCATGTGTGTGTGTCTCCACATGTGTGTGTGTGTGTGTCTGTGTGTGTGCATGTGTGTGTGTGTCTGTGTGCGTGTATGTGTGTGTGCATGTGCGTGTATTCGTGCATGTGTGTGTGTGTGTGTGCATGTGTGCATGTGTGTGTGTGTGTGTGCATGTGTGCATGTGTGTGTGTGTGTGTGTGTGTGTTCAGTGACACTTCTATTCCATATTCATTTTAAAGGTGGAATAGACCAGTGTTACACAACACAATATTATGTTCATAACTCTTTGTATTTATTGTTTGTTTTATGTTTTTCTACCTAACATGTGTGGTGTAGTAGTTAACACTGGTGGTGCAGTAGTTAACACTGGTGGTGCAGTGGTTAACACTGGTGGTGCAGTAGTTAACACTGGTGGTGTAGTAGTTAACACTGGTGGTGCAGTAGTTAACACTGGTGGTGTAGTAGTTAACACTGGTGGTGCAGTGGTTAACACTGGTGGTGTAGTAGTTAACACTGGTGGTGCAGTGGTTAACACTGGTGGTGCAGTAGTTAACACTGGTGGTGTAGTAGTTAACACTGGTGGTGCAGTGGTTAACACTGGTGGTGCAGTAGTTAACACTGGTGGTGCAGTAGTTTACACTGGTGGTGCAGTAGTTAACAGGGTAGTGCAGTAGTTAACACTGGTGGTGCAGTAGTTAACACTGGTGGTGCAGTAGTTTACACTGGTGGTGCAGTAGTTAACACTGGTGGTGCAGTAGTTAACACTGGTGGTGCAGTAGTTAACAGGGTGGTGCAGTAGTTAACAGGGTGGTGCAGTAGTTAACAGGGTGGTGCAGTAGTTAACACTGGTGGTGCAGTAGTTTACACTGGTGGTGCAGTAGTTAACACTGGTGGTGCAGTAGTTAACACTGGTGGTGCAGTAGTTAACAGGGTGGTGCAGTAGTTAACACTGGTGGTGCAGTAGTTAACAGGGTAGTGCAGTAGTTAACACTGGTGGTGCAGTAGTTAACACTGGTGGTGCAGTAGTTTACACTGGTGGTGCAGTAGTTAACACTGGTGGTGCAGTAGTTAACACTGGTGGTGCAGTAGTTAACAGGGTGGTGCAGTAGTTAACAGGGTGGTGCAGTAGTTAACAGGGTGGTGCAGTAGTTAACACTGGTGGTGCAGTAGTTTACACTGGTGGTGCAGTAGTTAACACTGGTGGTGCAGTAGTTAACACTGGTGGTGCAGTAGTTAACAGGGTGGTGCAGTAGTTAACAGGGTGGTGCAGTAGTTAACACTGGTGCCTCACTGACAGAAGGTTGTTGGTTCTATTCCCACACCAGACCTTTCTGTGTGGAGTTTACATGTTCTCCTCGTGTCTGTGTGGGTTTTCTCCAGGTACTCTGGCTCCTCCCACCATCCAAACACATGCACTGATAGGTTAACTGGTTAACTGGTTAACTAGTTAACTGGTTAATGTAAATCACCCATAGGTGTGAATGTGACAGTGATTGTTTGTCTATATATGTTCAGTCCTGAGATGAACTGGAGACTCATACAGGGTGACCTCTGACCCCGCCTTCACCCATTGTAGCTGGATTAGGCCCCAGTGACCCCTGTGACCCTAGTGAGGATAAAGCGGGTTCAGATGACGAGACGTATATTGCTTAAAGCAGTGTAATAGTGACACTCCTTGTTGAGCCGCATTTTGTAATAAACGTCCAAAATGTAAGTGGGTCACCCAGTAACTGAAGGGTTGGTGGTTCGAATCCCACTCTGTCCTTGTCAATCCCTTGTGTCCTTCGGCAAAGACATGAAGGAATGTATGATATTTGGTGGTGGTCAATGGCACCGTAGGTGTAAAATGTCTGCCACACTTCTGTCAGTCTGCCCCAGGACAACTGTGGATACATATGTAGTTTACCACCACCAGAGGGAGCATGTGAGAGTGAACTATATAAATACAATCAATTACTATCATTATTATTATTATTATTATTATTATTATTATTATTATGATTATTATTATTATTATTATTATTATTATTATTATTATGAGTATTATTATTATTATTATTATTATTATTATTATTATTATTATTATTATTATTATTATTATTATTATTATTATGATTATGATTATTATTATTATTATTATTATTATTATTATTATTATTATTATTATTATTATGAGTATTATTATTATTATTATTATTATTATTATTATTATGATTATGAGTATTATTATTATTATTATTATTATTATTATTATTATTATTATTATTATTATTATTATTATTATTATTATGAGTATTATTATTATTATTATTATTATTATTATTATTATTATTATTATCATTATGATTATGATTATGATTATTATTATTATTATTATTATTATTATTATTATTATTATTATTATTATTATTATCATTATTAATAATAATAATAATAATTATATGTTGTTCATTTTATTTTGTAATACATTTTGCTGCATTATGAAATACGTTATTACATTTTTATGAGATTATTACAAAATGCACCAGCAACTGCTTTATTCTCTATAAAATATAACAACATGGTGAATTACGCAATAACAATTCTAAAGCATAGTTTATTTGTGAACCAGACATTTGTGAAGTTATGTTGATTTAACGGTTTGAATGTTTGTGTTCGTACACATGTCCTCTGTCTTGGTGGATGGTTCTGAAGTGTGTCAGGAAATATATATATATATATAAGGATGAAACAGACCCAGTTTCGGCCGCATCGACTCATGACTTCCAGTCTGACGCCATTTTGAATTTTCGTGTCGTCACAGCAGACATTTACCATTTTCAACATGTGTTGATGATTTAACATGATAATAACTGATAATGATGGATTACTGATTGGACATGATTACAGATTTAATATGATTCACGAAGTTACCATGATCTGAGTGGATTTTTTTTTTTAATCGGAACCAAAACCACATCAATAATAGTTATAAACATCGACAACAATAAATACAACCAACACATGCACTTGTGGACAATTTAAAATAATAATGAACCAATGAATATAAGTTGTACCTTAAACAACGTCAGTGTTTGTTTGTTTACAAATGGATAAACAAACAACAACATTTATACTTCCCAAAATCCATCACTTTAAATGGTCCTAATGTCTAATATGTTTAATTACAGCCAAGGCATAAACCACTCTGAATGTTTCCCAAACAGCTGCTTTAGTTTTAATGTCACACCATCCAAGCACCTGCTGCAGAAAAATGGAATAACTGATTATATAGACATTTATTATAACATGTGTTGGGGCAGTTTATTACAAAATACAGTTTTATTCTTGTGCTGCTTCGTGGAGTCTTTGGTGTAGTTTAATTATGTATTTATCAGTTTAATTCTGGCATCTTTAATCCTCCATATTGAAGAACAGAATCGTTCAATAATCATTTTCACTACATTTAAGAGGTCGTTTGGCTAAATACGACAGCGTATTTTATCAGAAGGGTCTTTCATTTACATGAAGTTGCCGTCGTCAGGGTGTGAATACGCACAAATGTTCAGACCCTTCCACAGTGGGACGTACTGAAGATGGGCTGGGTCGTGTCTCCGTCTAAACGACAACAAACGCACATGTTCACGCTGCGTCTTTACGTCACATATGTTCACGTCACATACACTTTCATGTTACATTCATACACTGAGCAGGTAAAAAAACAAATATGTGGGACAACCTGGATCCCACAGATCTTCCAGCTGCATTAGCATTAGCATCAGCAATAGCATTGGCATTAGCAGCTCTAGTAAATGTACAGGAGTGGTTGCAGTTATTATTATTTGTTTTAGGTAAAGCACCTTGAATTGTCCTGTACCCGAAATGTGTTATACAAATACATTTGTACCTGTTGTACAGACATTACACACATACATGAACACAAGCGGGTGGACCATGACATATGTCAAAAACAGAAAAGGACATGTGGGCGGGTCTATCACAGGACATGTGGGCGGGTCTATCACAGGACATGTGGGCGGGTCTAACACAGGACATGTGGGAGGGTCTATCACAGGACATGTGGGCGGGTCTATCACAGGACATGTGGGCGGGTCTATCACAGGACATGTGGGCGGGTCTATCACAGGACATGTGGGCGGGTCTAACACAGGACATGTGGGAGGGTCTATCACAGGACATGTGGGCGGGTCTATCACAGGACATGTGGGCGGGTCTATCACAGGACATGTGGGCGGGTCTATCACAGGACATGTGGGCGGGTCTATCACAGGACATGTGGGCGGGTCTATCACAGGACATGTGGGCGGGTCTAACACAGGACATGTGGGAGGGTCTATCACAGGACATGTGGGCGGGTCTATCACAGGACATGTGGGCGGGTCTATCACAGGACATTACTCAAATTACACGTTTATGTTCAATATGTGGGTCATGTGACCTCTGGACTCCAATAGGCCTTTAATTTATAGCCCTGGTCTGGGCACACAAAACACCTCGTATATTTACTTTATATCACTGCATTAATTTTCTAGCAATTACATGTTTTCATTCAATAGTTCAAAAAGTGGGGTGGGGGGTGGGGGTCAATAAGCATCTCCCTGAAATGAGTTTTGGAACTTGGTATATCTGGGACACTTTAGCGTCTTCTGTTTTCATCGTCTCTGTATAAATGTAGGCCTTGTTGATTATAAATAAATAAATAAACTTGTTTTTAATGTGGGACGTTGAACCTCAGACTGAACTGTGTAATTGTTTATTTATTTATTTCATTTTTTAATTTTGTCACTTCTAGTTTTCCGTTCTTCTAAAGTGAGGCGTGTGTTTGTTTGCTTCACCTTTAAACGTGTGAATTGTCAGTTGAATGCCGTATTGATCGTTGCTTCCAGCTCCACTTGAGGGAACATTAACATTCCAAAGACTCCTGTTTTTCCAGCGAAGACAAAGTGTGTGAAGAATAAACCGCTCGTCCACTGTTCTGTTTGTCTTTGAAGAGTGAAGGACAAGTGTGACAAAAGCTGAGAGAAGGCCACAGATGTGGAAAAAAAACCTCCGAGGTAAGAGGAGGAGGAGGAGGAGGAGGAGGAGGAGGAGGAGGAGGAGGAGGAGGAAGAGGAGGAGGAAGAGGAGGAGGAGGAGGACGAGGAGGAAGAGGAGGAAGAGGAGGAAGAGGAGGAGGAGAGGAGGAGGAGGAAGAGGAGGAGGAGGAGGAGGAGGAGGAGGAGGAGGAGGAGGAGGAGGAGGAGGGGAGGAGGAGGATGAGGAGGAGGAGGAGGAAGAGGAGGAGGAGCAAGAGGAGGAGGAGGAGGAGGAAGAGGAGGAGGAAGACGAGGAGGAAGAGGAGGAAGAAGAGGAGGAAGAGGAGGAGGAGGAGGAGGAGGAGGAGGAGGAAGAGGAGGAAGAGGAGGAGGAGGAGGAGGAGGAGGAGGAGGAGGAGGAGGAGGAGGAGGAGGAGGAGGAGGAGGAGGAGGAGGAGGAAGAAGAGGAGGAGGAGGAGGGAGGAGGAGGGGGGGAGGAGGAGGAGGAAGAGGAGGAGGAAAGAGGAGGAGGAAGAAGAGGAGAAGGAGGAGGGAGGAGGAGGAGGAGGAGGAGGGAGGAGGAGGAGGAGGAGGAGGAGGAGGAGGAGGAGGAGGAGGAGGAGGGGGGGAGGAGGAGGAGAGGAGGAGGAAGAGGAGGAGGAAAGAAGAGGAGAAGGAGGAGGAGGAGGAGAGGAGGAGGAGGAGGAGGAGGAGGAGGAGGAGGAGGAGGAGGAGGAGGAGGAGGAGGAGGAGGAGGAGGAGGAGGAGGAGCAGTGCTCCAGTCAATCTTCTGCGTTTCATCTGTTTTTCCACAGTGCGTCTGTGACCTCTCTGTGTGAAGGATGACCCCGCTCTGACACCCACTGACAGACAACTACAACCCCTCCAAAGGTCAAAGGTCAGGCCAGAAGACTGGAACACCTGCTCCCCCAGCAAAAGCTACACTTCCCTCTTAAGAGCTCAGATGAACTGTGGGAGCACTGGACCCCAGCGGTTGTGGACAGGCGTGACAGCGGACGGCTAAACAAAGCTGTTGACAGTCTGAAGGACTTGAAAGCAGCCGATCCACCAGAAAAACACAGAAGTGGAAATTCCATCTGAGGGGCGACAGGATACAGGCTTTGGTAGGAATCCAAAGAAGCAAAGAAGGATGATGGGGTTCATACGAGAGCTAATATAACTAGCCTAGCTTTAGCTTCATTTCCTGTAGTACAGCCAATATAACTACAGTATTCTGTGAATTCAGACCTCAGTGAAGCAGCACCAGTCTGTGCTAACGCTAATGCTAACACATTAAACTAGATCAGTGGTAGAGTTCAGACCTCAGTGAAGCAGCACCAGTCTGTGCTAACGCTAATGCTAACACATTAAACTAGATCAGTGGTAGAGTTCAGACCTCAGTGAAGCAGCACCAGTCTGTGCTAACGCTAACGCTAACACATTAAACTAGATCAGTAGTAGAGTTCAGACCTCAGTGAAGCAGCACCAGTCTGTGCTAACGCTAACGCTAACACATTAAATCTGCCAAGGTTTGGATCTGGATGTTCCTACCTTATTTATAAACTAGTGTTCTGTGTTCACTAACCATTTATTTTATGGATCATTAACAATCCCTTAGAGGGTTTAAAAACATTCCCAGAAATCCTGGCTCCTGTTTTTCACATATGTCCATTTGAATATTCGACTACGTATGACGTCACTGTGACGTTATGTGACGTCGCACAACGACCAAATGTCACATGTTAGATCTAATGTTAAATATGAAGCACACGATATTGTCTGATTTAACTAAATATGTCAATAACCTGCTTTAAGGTTAAAGGTCATACATTTACCAAATATACCATTGGTGCAACATCATGCGACGTCTTTACGTGACGTCATGGAGCCTATGGGTGTTATCTCATCTGAGGTCAAAAGGTCAGACGAAGTGAAGGAAAAAAACACCTGATACTATCTGGTCTGGATTCTGAGATATCACCACTGACGTGTTTGAACTGTTGACCTTCACTGGCACCTTGACCTTTGACCTTTACAGCTGAACATTTAATGGTTTCCTCCTTGATGAATTATCAATCATTTCTGAAAGTTTAATTATCTTGCTGATAGACAAACAAACAAACAAACAGACAAACAAATGTGAGGTAAAATAGAACGTCCTTTGCAGAGGTAACTAGCCTAGCTTTAGCCACATGTTTGAGACCCCGGCTATAGAGAATAAAAGTAGTGGATAGAAGCACAGTGTTAATGTTGTTGATTGTTTAACCATATTTATGAAGGAACAACTCATTTTGTCTAAGTTTTCAGATATCCTGTGCTGTTGAACGCACCAGAGATGTTACGACGGTACTGAACGTGCCCAGACCTCCATCTCTAAATAACACAAGGTCAGATTAATGGAGAAATTTACATTTTGTCGTTTTGATCCAAACTGTGTTAACATGGAAGTGATTAGAACATGTGTTTTTCTCTGTTTTCAGAAGTTTAAACAACATCACACTTCAGTGGTAGTAAGTAGAGGGTCCCTAAAGACAGGTCTTCATGTCCTCAGATAGTTTGTCCACAGTTACTGATCCACAGACATGGACCTCTGGATTCAGAAGACGTCTGAGGACAAAGACCATAATAGTCCATTGCAGAGCGATAATAGGTCAAAGGTCAAAATCACATTATTGGCTCTAATTCAAGAACAGGTTGTCATAGAAACTGGAGATTGGAGATACTAGTTATACTGAGTTCAGTTACTCTGTTATTGACTTATTGACTATAATCAATAAGTCGTCAATGAGAACATCTGTCTTCCTGTTGCTTCATCGGAACATCAACCCCACACTCGCCCTTTTACACGGTGATGTCTTCAGTTTGTGTTTGATGGTGGGTCGTCCAGTGGTTTTGGAGTTTCAACCATATATAGACACAAGGGTCAGTGATGCATGATGGGAGAATGTAGAAGCCAACTCTACTGCTAACTGTGACCACTGTCTCCTGATGAACGCTGAAAGGAATGAAGTGTTGCATTAAAGTCGAGAGTGGGGGGGGGGGGCCTGAAATTCTGGGCCCATGTGGAAACTGATAATTATTTTTATTACTACATTTTCTTTTGTTTTGTTCCGTGTATCATTCATTCATTGGTTTTTCAAACTAAAACAAAAAAAAAGACAATAAAAAAAACAACTTCATTAATTGTTTCCTAAACTACAATGAATAAATGGATAACGATGCGTTTTCTGTTTTATCCAATTCGGACACTAAATATGTTTAAATATCTGCTAAATGTGCTGAATATGTTTTAAATATACACTGAATATAAGTGAAAGTTACATTAAATCGACTAAATCATCTGTCGGCCATGACAGTTATTCCACTTTGGTACGTGTCTACATGTGAGACGCCGTTGTTGCCACTTGTTATTAAGCAACAGTTTGTGACCCAGCGCAGGTCTGCAAACTAAATCACTTCATCCTTTTGCAAAACAAGTCTGGGCACAAATCATTCAGCGCTCCGCTGTCGCCATTCTATTTATAAAAGTGGTTTTAGGAGCTTATGCGGCAAAAGGATATTAGCTGCAGGCTGTAAAAATATTCTCAGGTTTAAGGAAATCGATGTTTTCAAGACTGGGATCACTCAAAAGCAAACCCAGACGCGGCTAAAATTACAAGCGAAAAGAATGGATGATGTCGTACAGCGGTACTAATCTGTGTTCCTGTAAATATAAAACAGAACTGAGGAAAAAATACTATGAGCTTAAAAGGAAAAAGCCACACATTCCATGCTAACATGCCAGCTTATATCTGGCTCAGTGCAGGCACAAGTTTCTAATCTTCAAAAGCCAGTTTTATAAGTGCATAATGACTCAGACCACAATAGAAAAACAAACCATTTATTTTCCTCCCCTGCCGACTAAAGTGGAACCATATGTGGGGCCATTGTGGAGCCAAGATTCCAACATCTGGGTAGGGTAGCACACGGGAATCAAAGCCAAGTGGTACCGTGGACCTCAGTGAACCATGGCAACCTTTGTCTGCCCCGACACAAACTTTACTGAGTAGAAAAACAGGTTGGAACCATGTTCTCTCCAGTGTCTGGGTTTACTTTTTTTTACGGGATAATTGCTAATCAAAAAAGGGACCGTCGGCGCGCCTCTGGGCACGGTCCACGGCACTAATCGCTGTCAGCTGGGAGCTCGACTTACACAGAAAAAAAACCCAGCTGCAATTGTACACGGTCAATTGTAGGCCAAACAGTTTCATTAAAACAGGAGGAGGTGACGGACAGTGTCATCGTGGAATCAAACACCGTCCACCCCCAGGTATCCAGTGCACACTTCTGGATACGCCCACAAAAGCACATAAGGAAAAGGTCGGCTTTTGTTTTCTTCCTTCTTGAATTAGAGCCAATCATGTGACCTTGACCTTTGGCCTTTTGCAATATTGATCATTTATTTCATAATTTGGTCTTTTTATCACATAAGTTAGACTTTTTTATCTGATAGTTTGGACTTTTATTGAATAATTTTGTGTTTTTATCACAATTTTGACTTGTCTCATATTTTTGACTTTTTCTCATCATTTTGCATATGTAATAACTTATTACATAATGTGGCAACATTTATCACAAAATGCATTGGGGTAGTTTATTAAAAAAAATTTATGAAAAAGTTATTACATTTTGGACGTTTATTACAAAATGCGACTCAACACCTCTCTGTATTCTTATTTCTAAGCCTGAAATAGTTGACTGCTGACACGCTCTGGAAAGTCATGACTTGGTTGCATTCTTTTTAAAAAACATAGTCTGGGATTTGATTATAAATATAAATGAAGTTGTATGCAACAGCAAAGCTTCGAGTACTGACAGGTTGTTGTTGTCTCCAACCCACCACAGACAGTGTTACAGACAAGACCAGAAAGGAGGCCTCTGATTGGTCCATTCTACATCCACACAACATGCACTTCCACTTCCCGTCCGTCTTGTTTTGTGAACACGAACATCGTAGTTGAAGACGACTCGTGTGAATATGGGCTTGACCGAGTGCATGAGGAAGTGGAAGAATCTACGAGACAAGTTTGGACAATGAAAGGATCTGATGCGGGAGTAGGGGTCCAGGTGGGACATCCTAAAGGAGTAGGCGTCCAGGTGGGACATCCTAAAGGAGTGGGGGTCCAGGTGGGACATCCTAAAGGAGTAGGGGTCCAGGTGGGACATCCTAAAGGAGTAGGGGTCCAGGTGGGACATCCTAAAGGAGTAGGGGTCCAGGTGGGACATCCTAAAGGAGTAAGCGTCCAAGTGGGACATCCTAAAGGAGTAGGGGTCCAGGTGGGACATCCTAAAGGAGTAGGCGTCCAGGTGGGACATCCTAAAGGAGTGGGGGTCCAGGTGGGACATCCTAGCGAGATTGTGCGAATGTTCCTTGCGTTGTTCACAGGATGTGTTTTTAGCGCCGAGAACTAAAGTCACACACTTCCATGTTATGGATGGTACCTGCCAGGTACTGGCATAAATTACAAATATCTGCAACACAAGAGCATACAGAGACTTTAAGAGGTAAGAGTTGGGGGGTGGGGGGTGAAATGGGATTCAGCCTTTATCCCACGGGCCCCATCGGAACTTTCGGTGGGCCACATTTGGCCCCCAAGCTGCATGTTTGACATCCCTGGTATCGATCTAGGAGACTTTTTTTTGTACACAACAGGGTGATGAAATGTGCTGATTAGCGACACTCAGGGAAAGCTGAGTTTAATAGCCTTTAGCTAGTCTGCATTACTCTGCAGCCAAACAACAAAGAAACATTCTTATCAGACCAAGCAGGCTGAGGTTAAGACGCTGCACCACCTGAGGGCTGTGTGTTTTAGCAGAGGATTTAACGTCTTACACTAAGCCACTCTCCTCCTCGCTCCCTGGATCCACACTTCCCTTTTCTGTCCTGGATCACAGAAACAAAAACAAAAACATACGTCTGGAAAACTGCACCACATCAACTAACGCTATGTTTATTAACTTACAGCTAATGTATGTTACGGAATATAACTAGCAGTTTTTTTTCATAGTTTGGCCAGGGGTTAGCCTAGCCACGCTAGCCCCTCCTAGCAGCAGTTAATCTAATGTGCTGCCGTAGTAATGTAGCGACGCTAAATGGAACTTTTAGCTAGATTTCCCTGAAACTGGTCGAGCAGTTACTCATTTTGTTAGCTATTTTGTTCATTTTTAAATAATTTTACGAATATTGTTAACTATTTTGAGAATTTTTTAAATAAATATTACTCATTGTTAACTATTTTGTTCATTTTTTGAAAAATAAAATATTAAAAAATTTTTTGACTACTTTTTTCTCATTTTGTTGACTTTGTTCATTTTTAAAATCATTTTACTAATATTGTTGATTATTTTGTAGTTTAAAACATTTTTTTTACTAATATTGTTGACTATTTTGTAATTTCTTTTCATTTTTTTCCTCATATTGTTGATTATTTTGTTTATTTTTCAAATAATTGTTGTTATATTGTTATAATAAACATTAATATACATGTATGAGTCTTTCCGAATACTTAAATAAATATAAATTCTTTCTGGATTCTAACTACATAATTTTCCCCATCTCATCATTGTCTTTCACTTTCTAAATCCAAATATTATAATATTATATATATATATATATATATATATATATATATATATATATATATATATATATATATATATATTACTCCATTCTACATCTTTGTTTTTATATATATCGCAATTAATCTTTTATCTATTTGCATTTTGTCTGTTTTATAATGTGTGTTTTTCCTTATAGTCCAGAAAATAGGGATACTAGTAATAATAATAATAATAATAAAAATGCGGTACAGTCTACGATGTGTGATGGTGAGATGAATCCACACAAAGGACAGGGTTTGTTCATATGCCCTGGAGCTGCAATCATGTATTTTAGTGTTCAACAAAGATAAGGTTGAGCACTGAATATATACCGTCCTCTGGGAGGGGAGCACGATGAAGGGTGGAAGGGTGGGGCCCCCTCCCTCATGTCCAATCACATTATGCCAGAAGGGTTGTGGCTGTGCTAATTTATTCCTGAGTGGTCCTTAGGGAGAGTGTCTAGTCATAAAACCCTGTCAGAGCCTCCCAGCGGTGGGTGGGCATTGCAGTCTGTGGGCAGAGCCCCCCCCAGAGAGTCCGGCCCTGCAGGCGTACGCCACCGTCTAATAATGCCACTGTCAGCTGTCTGGGCACCTGGAGGGTCCGGCCCTGCTGCAGATGAGGCTGGACATATGATATAACCCGTGTTAAGGTGAGGTTAAGGCTGCAGAGGACGTTAAAGACCTGTACTCACATTATGTACTGAAGTACAAGTACAACTGGTAGGAGAAAATACTGTGGTAATAGTAGAAGTACTCATTCAACTGCTTTACTGAAGTAAAAAAATACAACTTCTCAATTGTAAAAAAAAAAAAGTAAAACTGCATTTATTTATTTTTTATATGGATGAAATTATTAGTTATTTAACCTTTAATAAAGTTAATATTAATAAATAACCATAGAATGACCCCTTTAAAAAGAAAAGCAAAACTGAGATTTAAAATTTTTTATTATTAATTATGAGATAAGAAAATCTGAATTATGAGGGAAAAAAAGCAAAATAATGCGAAAAAAAAATCAAAATTATGAGACAAAAAAATCAAAATTATAAGATAAAAAAATCTAAATTATGAGATAAAATGTCAAAATTATTAGAAAAAAGTCAAAATTACAGATATTTATATAAATGTAAGGAGTATAAAGTACAGATATTTATATAAAAATGTAGGAATTAAAAGTAGAAAAATAAAAATAGAAAGTAAAGTACATATACCTAAAAAGTGTACTTACAGTAAAGGAAGTATTTGTACTGAGTTACTTCCTCTCCTGTAAGCACTTCTCTACATAATGTCCCCTACATGGACCTGGGTCCCAGTCCTGGTCCCAGTCCTGGGATCGGTCCTCATTAGCTCAGCCCTCAGAGGGAGCTGCCGGCTTGTCAACATGGAGCCCAGGATTCAGCTGCACTAGAATAATGTCAAATGAAGTGAGTGCTGGGAGCATTACCACACACCCAAGGAACCACTTTATCTTCTTCATTAAAACCAGTTTAAGGAGCAAGTGAGGAGGAAAAAAAATCCATTTTCCTTGAAAGTCTCTAAGAACAGACGGAACAAAATTAATTGCACCATTAGGTCCCCGATAGACAATAGATGAGTGCTGTGGTTTTCCTTCACAGATGCACAAGTTGCCTACACATTGCTCTTAAACAGACAATTATGGCACCGTTTTCCATAAAAATAAAGTTGATTTAATGGCCTATAAAACAGGTAGGAGATTACATAAATCCAAAGCAGCGGAGTTATTCTGTCAGTACGAGGCCTCGTATACGGCCTTAGGGTTAGAACATGGCTCCTCTTCTTCTGAAGGTTTTTATTAGTTTATATATAATTTCATTATTTTAGCTAAAATATAGTAATATATCTGTTACAATAGTGATGTTCTGAGGTCAGACATACAAGCACATGTGAGGAGGACAAGGTTGAGAGAATATTTAGTGAACTATTTAGCCTAGCCACGCTAAAAAAAATACAGTAATGTGCATTAAATACAGTCACATGCAATAACAATGCACTAAAAATACAGTAAAATGCACTAACAGAGGTCAGTAATATGCACAAAAAATACACATAGAACACATACATGGAATGAATAGGGATAGCGCAACCAGGCTAGGCTATGCTTGGCAAGGCTAGGAAAACTGACATAAGAGTTCAAACTGACTACAATAGGTCTGCTTTAAAGTGTTACCATTTACCAACATTAAACTTTTAACACTGTGTTCCGTCAAAACAACATGTCGGCTGAAAGAAGCCAGTGTTAGCCACCGCTAGCATCAGATTGGCCGCTAGCAGCCTTTAAAACACATGCACTTCTCCCATTAAATAATTGTTCTCCTTTGCCTTTGGCGACTAATTAATGAGCTCTCATCTGGAAACTAATTGCTTCTAATGT
This sequence comes from Siphamia tubifer, assembly GCA_020466265.1. Taxonomy (NCBI): domain Eukaryota; kingdom Metazoa; phylum Chordata; class Actinopteri; order Kurtiformes; family Apogonidae; genus Siphamia; species Siphamia tubifer. Next base: position 47,720,904 of record CM035796.1, read on the forward strand.
ATCTCACAAGAGATGGGCAGTATGTGTGAGAGCTGCTGCTGGTCGCCATGGCGGCGGCGTGCACACTCCTGCATTACTGATTCTCACACAGCCAGGAGTCAACAGCAGCTTCTGTTGGCCGCTCTGGGGAAAGGTCAAAGGTCAGGAATTGCACAACTTGGCCCCACTGAGTACGACTTTGCAATTGATTTATTTTTTTATCTTGTGTGCAGTGAATAATTTTGGATGTTGTGCAGTGGGAACAATGTCAGGATACAGAAGGAAAACCCTGGGATAACAGCTAAATACATGTTTAAATATATATTTAATATTAAATATACGTTAAATATATGTCAAATATACATTAAATATGCTGCATATATGTTTAAATATGCGCAAAATATATATTAAACATATGTTAAATATATGTATGTGGATTTGGGGGGTGTGGGGGGTGCTAGGCTAGGCACAATATCAGTAAGGAGTCCCCAGGCCATTAGTAACAGTCCCCAGGGACACACTGGGATTGTCAACGGTGGAGTTGAGCTCAGCTGGAGGTACCCCCCCCATTAGAGCAGAAAAGAGTCCCATTGGCAGCAGTGTAGAAACACACACACATTGACACTGAAGTACATGTGGGAGCTGCAGTAAAGCGAACAGCCCTGCAGTAAAGCGAACAGCCCTGCAGTAAAGCGAACAGCCCTGCAGTAAAGCGAACAGCTCTGCAGTAAAGCGAACAGCCCTGCAGTAAAGCGAACAGCCCTGCAGTAAAGCGAACAGCCCTGCAGTAAAGCGAACAGCTCTGCAGTAAAGCGAACAGCCCTGCAGTAAAGTGAACAGCTCTGCAGTAAAGCGAACAGCCCTGCAGTAAAGCAAACAGCCCTGCAGTAAAGCGAACAGCCCTGCAGTAAAGCGAACAGCCCTGCAGTAAAGCGAACAGCCCTGCAGTAAAGCGAACAGCTCTGCAGTAAAGCGAACAGCCCTGCAGTAAAGCGAACAGCCCTGCAGTAAAGCGAACAGCTCTGCAGTAAAGCGAACAGCTCTGCAGTAAAGCGAACAGCCCTGCAGTAAAGTGAACAGCTCTGCAGTAAAGCGAACAGCTCTGCAGTAAAGCGAACAGCCCTGCAGTAAAGTGAACAGCTCTGCAGTAAACCGAACAGCCCTGCAGTAAAGCGAACAGCCCTGCAGTAAAGCGAACAGCCCTGCAGTAAAGGAACAGCTCTGCAGTAAAGCGAACAGCCCTGCAGTAAAGTGAACAGCCCTGCAGTAAAGCGAACAGCCCTGCAGTAAGGCGAACAGCCCTGCAGTAAAGTGAACAGCTCTGCAGTAAAGCGAACAGCCCTGCAGTAAAGCGAACAGCTCTGGAGTAAAGCCCATGCCAGGAGTCATGAGGCGGTGGCAGACACACACACACACAGTAACTTGAGTTTTTCGGGTAGTTGTGGTTGTTTTGTCAACAGTTTCACTTTCTTTGAGCGCATTGTTTGTCATTTAAAGCCAGCAGCAAAACAGAACAAATATAAAACAGAGTGGTATTGATTCTTTTACTGTCTGTGTGCGTCATAACTTCTTTCCTAGTTCCACACAAAATTTGAAAATTAATACAAACCGTAAAGTGACTTCAATTTGAACCCGACTGTCGCTTGTTATTGCTGGCTTTTTCCATAAAGCCCCCCCCCCCACACACACACTAGTAATCCAAAGTAAAAAAGCACTGGGGGAATCATAAAAGATGCTATTATAATGGGTTTTGACCACAGATTTTTCCCTCTCTATTTGCCAGACTCGGGGGGGAATAAGACAATTATGAAAACATTGAATGGGCTTCAGTTTTTTCACAGGACTGTGTTTTCTGGACTATAAGAAAAAAAGAAGAAAAAAAAAGTTAAATTTTTTGTGCTTAGTGACTTATTGACTTTTTATCTCATAATTTAAACTTTTCATCTTATAATTCTGACTTTTTAAAAGTTTGATTTAGCAGAATAAGTGTTTTGTTCTGTGTTAAAACTTATTGTCACTGTGTAGTTTCACTTAATGCACCTGATATATGAAAAAAAACAGAAAAATAAACCATTCATGACGCTTTATAATCCAGTGAAATATGATACTTGGACTGGATGGTACTTTTTTTCATGAGGAAAATGCCCCCCCCCCTTCCTTTGCTCATATCCAGCCCTCTCTCTGAATCCCTCCCATGGCTCGATGCTCTCCTTTAATGAGTAGCTGGAAATGACAGCTTTAATCACCGCCTGTGGCCACGGCGAAGGACCCGTTAATGATAGAAAAGAACAGAGGGCCATTTGCATCAATCAGTTCTAAATCACTTTTTATGATAATGCAGTAGAGAGGGAGGAGAGGCTACCCAGATGACTCCAGCATGATGATGATGATGATGATGATGAAGAAGCTCTTCCCTCTTCTGCTTTGTCGCCTTGGAGCTTTTCTTAAAGTGATACAGCGGCGTTTTCTCAGGCACCGCCCACCGTGGCCTGGCGTGACTGTCTGGAAGTACATGCTGTGCAGAGTACGGAATAACCCACCAGGACCACCAGGGTCACCAGGACCACCAGGACCACCATCGCCAACAGGGCCACCAGGACCACCAGGACCACCAGGGCCACCATCGCCAACAGGGCCATCAGGGCCACCAGGGCCACCAGGGCTCTAGGGCCAACAGGGCCACCAGGGCCAACAGGACCACCAGGGCCACCAGGGCCACCAGGGCCAACAGGGCCACCAGGGCCACCAGGGCCACCAGGGCCAACAGGGCCAACCAGGGCCAACAGGACCACCAGGGCCACCAGGACCACCAGGGCCACCAGGGCCACCAGGGCCAACAGGGCCACCAGGGCCAACAGGACCACCAGGACCACCAGGGCCACCAGGGCCACCAGGGCCACCAGGGCCAACAGGACCACCAGGGCCACCAGGGCCACCAGGGCCACCAGGGCCAACAGGGCCACCAGGGCCAACAGGACCACCAGGACCACCAGGGCCACCAGGGCCACCAGGGCCAACACACATACAGCTGCAGGGAAAAGACATTGGTCCGTGTAACGACATGTTGGCCGTTCCATTTCTGTTTTCAAATCAGGAAATGGAAAACGGATAATGGGACCGTCTCCCGTCTCCGAGTCGGAGAATGGGAATCGAGGAATGAAGCAGTTCATTTGCTCATGAATGGGAACAGTTATGGTGTCAGATAACTGTCAATAGATCGGATACCTGTTGAGTATTTGTCAAACTTTACAAGTACAACTTACAGTTAACCTACGACTTCCAACAAACTACGTCATGAGTTCGTCCACAGACATCACTGGTTGAGAAAAGAAACATGGATCAGGCCTTAAGGTGAACCCTGTTTATCGTTTCATCTCACTCTGACGTCTATGAACTATGAAATATACCCTTTAAAATTAAGACAGAGTAAAAAAGTTCCAATTTAAAAAAGAGCTTCAAAAGTGTGGTTTGTACAAGAGCATTTACTAAACAAATGAAACATCACTGTTTACATGTTCAATAATAAAAGCTGACAGTCTATTTTCTTTTTCACAAACACGTACTGATGCACTCGAGGAACTCACATACTAGTGTAATGAATAAAATAAGCATCGCTATCTTATTCATTTAGTCAACAAGCTATCTACACTTTAATTATAACTGATGTGACATTCTCAGTTTCCATAATTAATTCAGAAGTGCTCTGATTAAATGCAATCAATTCAATTGTTAACACAGCAGGGGACTGTGAGCAAAGATCAACCGTAGCAGTATAATGAACGCAATCAGATGACATCATGTCTCATTTACATATTGTGCTGAAACACAAAAAGAAAAAACAGATTCACCGTTTGATTAAAGCACATGTTTCCTGTGAATGTATATTGCAGGCTTTAAAACAGGGTGTTCAACTTAGGCCAACACTAGACCAACACTAGGCCAACACTAGACCAACACTAGGCCAACACTAGACCAACACTAGACCAACACTAGGCCAACACTAGACCAACACTAGACCAACACTAGGCCAACACTAGACCAACACTAGGCCAACACTAGACCAACACTAGACCAACACTAGACCAACACTAGACCAACACTAGGCCAACACTAGACCAACACTAGGCCAACACTAGACCAACACTAGGCCAACACTAGACCAACACTAGACCAACACTAGACCAACACTAGGCCAACACTAGGCCAACACTAGACCAACACTAGGCCAACACTAGACCAACACTAGGCCAACACTAGACCAACACTAGACCAACACTAGACCAACACTAGGCCAACACTAGACCAACACTAGGCCAACACTAGACCAACACTAGACCAACACTAGGCCAACACTAGGCCAACACTAGGCCAACACTAGACCAACACTAGACCAACACTAGGCCAACACTAGGCCAACATTAGACCAACACTAGACCAACACTAGGCCAACACTAGACCAACACTAGACCAACACTAGACCAACACTAGGCCAACACTAGGCCAACACTAGACCAACACTAGGCCAACACTAGACCAACACTAGGCCAACACTAGACCAACACTAGGCCAACACTAGACCAACACTAGACCAACACTAGACCAACACTAGGCCAACACTAGACCAACACTAGGCCAACACTAGACCAACACTAGGCCAACACTAGGCCAACACTAGACCAACACTAGGCCAACACTAGACCAACACTAGGCCAACACTAGACCAACACTAGACCAACACTAGGCCAACACTAGGCCAACATTAGACCAACACTAGACCAACACTAGGCCAACACTAGACCAACACTAGACCAACAGTAGGCCAACACTAGACAAACACTAGACCAACACTGGGCCAACACTAGACCAACACTAGACCACCACTAGGCCAACACTAGACCAACACTAGGCCAACACTAGACCAACACTAGACCAACACTAGGCCAACACTAGGCCAACACTAGACCAACACTAGGTCAACACTAGACCAACACTAGACCAACACTAGGCCAACACTAGACCAACCCTAGGCCAACACTAGACCAACACTAGGCCAACACCCCTCTTTCCTTTTAGTGTAATTGTAAATGATCATGTGTAAACATAGTGTCCTACATCTGATGGAGTACGTACTGAGTGTCCATGAATAATCAGTGTCAATGTTAACTTTAATGATTTATTTACTGTATTTTCACACTATAAGGTGAACTGGATTATAAGGAGCATTAAGTGAAGATAAACACTAACAATAACTATAAATCTTGAGTTGTAACAATACACTCTTATTCTGATAAATCAAACTTTAAAAGAGTCCAAATTATCTGATAAAAAGTCAAAAAAGTCACGAAGCACAACTAGAATTAATCCATGTATAAGTTGCAGTGTGAGAAAATTAAAGTCTTTTCATTGCGCCCCAACACATCTGGTGTCCTAGGCGACCGCCTAGTCTGACTATGACAAATGCAGACCGTGGGTCTGACCACCACCGAACATTCCAACACCAGTGTAGAGGCAGGAAGTGAAGTGTCAGACTAGAACAGAGTGGGATTCAAACTGCCAACCCTTCAGTTACTGGACGATTCTACCATCTGGGCCAGGGCCGCCCCTGACGGTCGATAAAGGAACCCACTCACCTCAGACACCAATCAGCCTTCTCCTAAATATCCATAATCCTCTCCTGTGCGCTGAACAAAAGGTGAATTCGAAGACTTAAATCCCAGAAGAAAACAAAGCAAATAGAATCCCCTCGAAAAAAAGACAAACGCTGGAAATGCTGCCAGAACAAAACATACCAAGAATAAGAAACAGTGATGAGCACAGAATCCTCCCCAACACAGAGTCAGGCATGACACTAACCCTTCAGGCGATCGCCCACTGCTCTCTCTCTCTCTTCCTCTCTCTACCTGTCTCTCTCTCCCTCTCCCCCCCCACCTCTCTTTTTCTCTTTCTCTCTATCTCCCTCTCTCTCCCTCTCTCTCTCTTTCTCTCCCTCCCCTCTCTCTCTCCCTCCCTCTTTCTCTCTCTCTCCCTCCCTCTCCCTCTCTCTCCCTCCCCCTCTCTCCCTCTCCCTCTCTCTTTCTCTCTCTCCCTCTCACTCCCTCTCCCTCTCTCTCTTTCTCTCTCTCTCTCCCCCTCCCTCCCTCTCCCTCTCTCTCTCTCTCTCTCCCTCTCACTCCCTCTCCCTCTCTCTCCCTCCTGCTCCCTCCCTCTCCCTCTCTCCCCCTCCTCCCTCTCTCTCTCCCTCTCCCTCTCTCTCTCTCTGCCTCTCCCTCCCCCCCCTCTCCCTCTCCCTCTCTCTCTCTCTCTCTCTCTCTCTCTCTCTCTCCCTCTCCCCCCACCTCTCTCTCCCTCTCTCTGCCTCTCCCCCCCCCCTCTCCCTCTCCCTCTCTCTCTCTCTCTCTCTCTCTCTCCCTCTCCCCCCACCTCTCTCTCTCTCTCTCTCTCTC
>CM035796.1:47727425-47729925 GCA_020466265.1 Siphamia tubifer
GGGAGGGGGGGGGGGGGGGGGGGGGGGGGGGGGGGGGGGGGGGGGGGGGGGGGGGGGGGATAAGAGAGAGATGGTCGTTAGGGTCAAAGGTTAAAGCTGTGGCTCAGTTGGTAGAGTGGGTCGTTAGGGTCAAAGGTTAAAGCTGTGGCTCAGTTGGTAGAGTGGGGTCGTTAGGGTCAAAGTGTTAAAGCTGTGGCTCAGTTGGTAGAGTGGGTCCGTTAGGGTCAAAGGTTAAAGCTGTGGCTCAGTTGGTAGAGTGGGTCGTTAGGGTCAAAGGTTTAAAGCTGTGGCTCAGTTGGTAGAGTGGGTCGTTAGGGTCAAAGGTTAAAGCTGTGGCTCAGTTGGTAGAGTGGGTCGCCCCAATGACCGAGAGGTTGGCGGTTCACGTCCCAGCTCTGTCTGTCCACATGTCAAAGTGTCCTTGGGCAAAGACACTTAACCCTGACTTAGGTCCCCAGTAGGACTGACCTTTGACCTTATAAACCTACTGGTGTATGAGTGTGTGTGAATGGGTGAATGTGAAGCTAATGTAAAGAGCCTTGAACCATGAAGGTGGAAAAGAACTATAGAAGTGCAGAACATTTACCATTCTGGACGATAAGGTGACACTTAAAAAACTTCATTCAAAAAAGGCTGCCTTTGATATAGATTAATTCTGGTTGTGCTTAGTGACTGGGAATTTAGACTTTTTATCTCATGATTAATTTCTTATTCAGTCATTTTTTTAAATTAAAATTTTAAATATTTTTTTTGTTGTCATTATTATTATAATTAAAAAATATATTTATTTTTATTTTATTCTTTATTTATTTAGTTTTATTAATATATTTTATGTTATTATAATAAAAAATAAATTAATAATAATAATAATAATAATTAATCATTCTTCTTCTTCTTCTTCTTCTTCTCTTCTTCTTCTTAATTATTATTATTATTATTATTACTATTATTATTATTATTATATCCTTAAGGTATCCAGTTTTTGCAGTTGATGTGTTCCTCTTAGTCCCGTCCTGCAGTGATCTCCAGCTCTTATTGGAGCAGTTCGCAGCCGAGTGTGAAGCGGCTGGGGATGAAGAGCAGCTCCTCCAGATCTGAGGAACGGGTCCTCAGACCTGGAAAAGGGTAGAGCATCTTCTTGGTTGGGGAAAGGTCCTGCCTCAGGGGGAGGAGTTTAAGTAACTCTGGATCTTATTTAAGAGTGACGGACAGATGGACTGTGAGGTCAACAGATGGACTGTGAGGTCGACAGATGGACTGTGAGGTCGACAGGTGGACTGTGAGGTCGACAGATAGACTTGTGAGGTCGACAGATAGACTGTGAGGTCGACAGGTGGACTGTGAGGTCGACAGGTGGACTGTGAGGTCGGACAGGTGGACTGTGAGGTCGACAGGTGGACTGTGAGGTCGACAGGTGGACTGTGAGGTCGACAGGTGGGACTGTGAGGTTTCCTTCTCAGGATGGGCGGGGCTTAGCCTTAGAGATAGGGAGAGGAGGAGGGGCTCAGAGTAGAGCCGCTGCTCCTCCACATCCAGAGGGAGTCAGCTGAGGTGACTGGGGCATCTCGAGAGGACGCCTCCCTGGGGAGGTGTTCCGAGCATGTCCATCCAGGAGGAGACCTGGGGGTCGACCCAGGACATTATATCTCTGCTGGCCTGGGAACACCTTGGGATTCCCTCGGATGAGCTGGGGGAGGGAAGTCTAGGCTGCTTTACTGAGGCTGCTGCCCCCATGACCAAAGACCCAGATAAGTGGGAGACGACGGTTATTATTATTATTTTTTACTTCATTATTAGTTTTTAAAATATTTTGTAATTATTTATTTATTTATTTTTTTTATTTGTATACTGTCTTTATTTATTTAATTTTTTAATTGTAATTATTATTTCTATTTTTTAATTATGTTTTTTATTAGTGCATTTTTTGTCACTTATTTTAATTGATTAATAATTTTTTATCATTATTTCTACTTTATTATTGTATTTCCTTTTTATTATTTTTCTTATTATAATTTATATACAAATCTTTTAAAATTATGTTTATTTTTTTATTTACATTTCTAATTATTTCTAATTTTTAATTTTGTTTTACATTTTTTATTCATTAATTTTTTTTATTTATTACATTTTTTATTATTATTACTTTTTTGGTATTGTTTATTATTATCTTTACTTTTTATTATGTTTTTATTTTTTACTTTATATTTTTTATTATTATCACAATTTTTTTAGTACGTTTACAGTTTTTTATTCATTGATTTATTTTTAAAGAATAGAATTATTTTTATTGTTATTATTACTTTATTATTATTAGAATTTTAAAAATATATTTGTATTATTTTTCTATTTATTTATTTATTTTATTAGTATTTTTCTCAGAGTGTTTCCAGGTGAGGGCCCCTGGGCTCACATGATGTTTCCATCTGTTTAAGCAGCGTGTTAAAAAACCACAGCTCCAACACAAAGAGGAAATTGTTGCGTTCGTTGTCACTTGACGCCT
>CM035796.1:47734925-47772425 GCA_020466265.1 Siphamia tubifer
CTTGGCACACTACCCTCCTATTACCATAATGGCCTTCACATCTCGTTCATTTGTGCGGGCCAAAGCCCCGTCCGCCGCCGCGTGCTTCACCTGCTTTTGGCTGTGATGTGAAAACAGCGTCTGCTGAACCTGTTGGCCATGTGACGCACAGGGCAGGTTGCGGCGATGCTGTGAGCACATTTCTGTTTCCAGATTGGCACACACGCCTAAAGCCATCGCCTGTCGCGCTGGGTGACTGTCATACAAACCTCCACTCCCACCGGCCTTTCCTGAATCTCACAGCCGTAACATTCCACAGGGATTCAGCTGGAGAGGATGTTTTCCCCTCCTCTTTGGATTAGCTATGCCTGCTTTCTGTTAGCACGCTAATTCTGTGACTCACAAACGCTCACTTTTGGGCTGTGGCCAAAATCACTCCCTAACCCCAATATAGTCCCTTTATAGGGACCACCATATATAACCCCAACTCTAAGACAGAAGTTGCTAGATGATTTTAGAATAGCCGAATGTTGCTAAAATCTAGTGACAATGTTGCTAAATTGAAAACACTGATACCCACTTTAGCTTTTGCAAAACAAGAAACTAAACAGTTTCAGTTGTATTGACATAAAGGCAATGGTTTTCCTTGACATTTTCTAGACCCACGGTTCTCAAACTGGAGCCCTAGGGGGACGTGGCGCATGTCCAGGGGGTACGCGAAATTATTCACGGTTTTGTTTTTTGTTTTTTGCTGTTTTATTTTGAAATGCGGAAGTTTTATTTTGTAGCGAGCGGGTGGAAGTAACAGCGCTGTTTGACGCCAGCTTGACTAAATTGAGACGGAGCGAGTCACAGGCTATTTTTAGCCACCCTGCAGCGAACATTGGATCGATTTTTGTGTCCGCCAAGTTCCTCAAGAAGTGGTATAAAAGAAATGACAATGAAAATGACAATGACAAAAACAAACGCCCTAACCCTAAAAAGAGAAAGTACATTGATAGTTATATTGAGTTTGACAAGATCATCCCTCTCATTAAGTCTCTGTCTGTCTGTCTGTCTGTCTGTCTGTCTGTCACACACACGGTTTTTGTGTGTCTTTTGTTCCGTTTATTATTTTAAAATTATTTAAAATTGTTGTTTCTGAAGTGTTCATTTATATTATAATACCTGAAAATGTGGCTGGTTTGCACAAAAGCACTATTAAAAAAGGTTATCATTGTTTCATAATAATCATTGTTGAAGTGGTTTTTTATCATTTTCAGTATCGCGAGGATGAGGGGGGACATGGAAAAATGTCACCCCTCCAAGGGGGACCTGGGCCAAAAAAGTTTGACAACCCCTGGTCTAGACAACTCAGGTGGTTTGTGTTTAGAGTGTAGGTAAATTAGATTCTTACTCAAGTTTCCAGCTGCCACTTTTTGGATAATATCAAATGCAGTAATACCTCGAAAGGCCTTTAGGTAAAATTTTCATCTCTGAATGTAAAAGAAACTTCAAGTTAGAAAACTAAACCCTAAAACGTAAATATGTACATACTGGACACTTGTACGTTGCATCATCTTTGCTATTTGATAAAGTTGCTCTCCCATTGGCCCACACCCCGCTGACCTCACAACTTTATTATTTGATATTTATTATTTCGCCTTATTCACTTGGTGGCCATTTTTACTCTTGAGGGGAACGGCAGTTGAACAGGACACAGTTCCATACGTTGTCAATCACTATCTTCACTGAACATTTGGGTTGGCAACATGCCAGCAGTTTGGACCACCAATCTGTCCGTCATGCTGGAGTTAATGAACGATATTGTTGAAAAATGCTTGTGTAAGGACTGTAATATTCCAGGGCTGTCTTGCTGAAAAGCTACAGTAACTGGGTTGAAGGCTAAATGAAGTTTAAGTAGGCTAACGTCACCGCTAGCATATCAACAGTACTGACAGCTATCAACACGCTAACCACAAAATGGAAACAATAATGTGTAAATATCATATAGAATGTAGTGTTATGTAATTACACGTTCATATTTTATTATTTCATGGTGACATTAGGTTGATTAGATTGTTAGCGCTATTTATCATTGATGCTAGTCTGGTAAGCCAAGCTAAATGTGTTAGCTAATGCATTTCAGTGGATATAATTATCCTTATCTTACTGTAAAATATGGACAAGGATCCTCTTTATGTTTTTCATCCATTCACACCCAAGTGTCTTATCTTTGGGGAAACGATGGAAGGTCTGTCCATGGTACGATTCTTTACTATTTGAGGATGGACATTTTGGGACGTAGCAGTGAGGCCGTCGGCAAAGTGTTGTGTGTAGCAACAAGTGTAGCATAGCCCTCAATGCTTTTTGAACGTTCCAGGTGAATAAGACCCCATGGGCCCAAACAGGGCCAGTTCTGGTCAATTTAAGGCCCTGGGTGAGCACCCCTCTTTCCTCTTCTTGAAATTAGAAAATGATCATCTGTTAACATAGGGTCTTAACTCTAAACCTTGTTGAGGATAAAACACACTCTTACTCCGTTACATCAAACTTAAAAGAATATAAATTCTGACAAAAAAGTACAAATTATGTGATAAAAAAAGTCAAAATTATGCAATAAAGAGCCAAAATTATGTAACAAAAAGACCAAATTATGTGATACAATTTCAAAATTTCAAGTCACTAAGCACAACCAGAATTAATCCATATATAAGGCGCACTATGAGAAAATTCAAGTCTTTTAAGTGTGTCTTATAGTCCAGAAAATACAGTATCTTAATATTATAATTCTGTGGGACTTGGCGCCCCCAAGACATCTGGTGCCCTAGGCGACTGCCTAGTCTGACTGTGACTAACACTGACCCTGGGCCCAAGGAAAGTGATTCCCGGGTCCGTCAACAAACACTGCTGAAGATGAAAGTGGACCCAAATAGGAAAAAAAGCAGTGATGACAATTAAAACAACCACAATGGTGTATAAATGATTTGCATTTCTTATTCATTTTAATGGTTTAATGAATAATTTTCTTTTACATTTAACATAAATGTGACCCTCCAGTAAAAAATGTGTGTGTCAGTCACAGCAGTATTTCTAGCTTTAGCCTCAAATACGTTAGCCTATATGAGTCAAAATGATCCAATTTAAAGTTTATTGATAAAATCCCAGTAAAATGTCTCCTGAACACTTCTAACTATGAGTGTTTGTTAAATTCCTAGCGTAACTTCTTCAAATCATGTCTTTTTAGGAAGAACAACAACTGACTCTGACAGTAATTAAGTCTAAAACTAAGACAAATCGACTCCAAACACGACTTTCCTTGGCGCTGGCGTTAGGTATTTCCCCGTCATGTTTGGTACCGTTGGAAAGATGGGGATTCCCTCTAGACAACCCTTAAATAGCACATAATAATATTTTGCCATTCAACCTGCAAAAAGTATGTATAGTAAAGTATGTTCTAAACAATTTTGTTTTGTATTACTGTATATGTATGTGTGTGTGTGTGTGTGTGTATGTGTGTGCATATGTTTGTACATACATGTATATACATTATTGCTCTGCTCTACAAATTGTTTGTTCTGTCATGTGTCGGAATACACAGAAGTTAAAATAGATCATTTGACAGAAATTGTATAAAAGGGGGTGGGATTAAATAAGTTCTCTTCCTCCCACTCCTTTTCAGGTACTTTTTTTTTCTACATTTTTTGAAATTTGGAGTTTGTAAATTTGCGTTTGTAACTATATATATATTTATTTTTTTCTCTTTTTTCAAAAGATGTATGCTATATCTATGGCTATGCTTTGATGTATTTCACCTGAAATAAAAATAATCAAATCAAATCAAATCAAATAGAAATCTACATCATTATAGATTTGAACCAATGGGAGGCCTCAGAACAAAGCCTTCTGCACTAAACTAAAGCCCTTGTTGCTATGGCGATGTTGAAAAACAGTCTCTGATTGGTTGAATTAGTGTCACGCAAACATTCATGTTTCATAGAAAATGTGTATCCTTTTATCATTTTAAAGGTTTAGGGGGGTAGTATTGGGGGCCTTGGAACAACTCAGGCCTTTTACATGTAAAACGCAAATTTACTTGTGAAAAAAATTATGCTATGAAGCCACTTCTAGAACAAATTAATTTCATAAATTGAGGGTGCCAGTGTACTGTGTCTTTTATGTAAGTGTTCGTCCTTTAGCAGGTGGCAGCAGACTGGTCGTGGCCTTGTGCATCACTTCACTGCTTCTTCCTCTGGTCTTTTCCTCTCAGTGTTTGTTTGCTTCACCTTTTTCTTGGCTTCTTTCTGCAATCATCTGTCTTTCCTTTTGTCTCACCATCCTACGCCAAACGACTCTTCCACTGTGAGGAGGAGGAGGAGGAGGAGGAGGAGGAGGAGGAGGAGGAGGAGGAGGAGGAAGAGGAAGAGGAAGAGGAGGAGGAGGAGGAGGAGGAGGAGGAGGGAGGGAGGAGGAGGAGGAGGAGGAGGAAGTGAGGAGGAGGAGGAGGAGGAGGAGGAGGAGGAGGAGGAGGGAGGAGGAGGAGGAGGAGGAGGAGGAGGAGGAGGAGGAGGAGGAGGAGGAGGAAGAGGAGGCCTCTCACTTACCACTGGAGTTCCTATCACTTCATTTGCATGGTGGCAAAGTGTGGCAGCACTTAAAGCTGTGGAAATGCTTTAAAATTTCCAGCACAGATAAAAAAAAGAAGGGCCAGAACGTTAGCAGCACCTCAGCTTTAAGGATCTACCGTGTCACGCTTTTTTGCAAGAGCTGATGAAAACAAACACTATCATTTGACGTTGTTTTCAACAGTTAAATGTGTTTTTGCCTCTGAGGTGCTACCGCTGCATGATGCAAGGCAAAATATAATGGAATATTTCCCGTTAAGGCTGTGGTTTTTCCACTCGTACTCTTGGTTTGAGTATTATTTATTACCCTGAGTGGATTTCAAATTGTAGGATAGTGAGTCTCCCCTAAAAGAACTTAAAAGGAGAAGATCAGATCCTGAAGAAAGCCGCCGTTTATCTTCAAACCTATTAAAAGTACCCACAAGATTTCAAGTTCCAGCTAGCAGTAGCAGCTATATTAGCATACAGTAAGCCAGAGTGCTAAAGATGAGTGGAACAACAGAAAGATTTACAACTTTACATCAAAATGACCATAGAATTACCACCTTATTGAGCTATCCGTTTACTTGTCATACAGAGTTACGACAGCATATTACTATGAAATTACCATAAAATGACTACCTTATTAGCAATTTGTTATTTTTAATAAGCAGTTACGAAGGCATTATTACTATGAAATGACTTCAAAATTACCATAAAATTACCACCTTATGTCAACATTTCCATGTAAACACGAAGGAAATAGCTTTAATTCTGAATTCTTTTATTCAGAATAACTAATTCAGAATGAAATTGGCTCTTGAAGGAACACGGGCCTTTAGTTTGTAGGGGGATAATTATGGGCTGGAGCTGCAGAGCTGAGCACTGGGCCCAGGATGTTGTGATGGCGAGTGGCAAAGCCCTTATTAAAAGGTAATCCAGACAATCCCTGTGTAAAATAAAAGAGCTATTTGTTTAAAATAGAGAATTGCCGAGCACAGCTTTAGCCAGACAGAGGGAAGGTCAGTCAGTGTTGGGTTTTAGATCAGAAAAAGATCAGGCCTGCCTGTGGCTCTTTTTTTCCCCTCCTCTCTCCCAGAAGAAGTCGCTTTTCATTCAAATGTAATCATCACGGCGCAGTAATATGACCTTCATGGCTGCATGTTAAAAGGAGCAAAAGCAAAGCATTCAGCTCCTTCAGTCCCTGTGGCCATTCCAGAGTATACAAAGGGATCACAGAGACAAGCGAAAACCACTAAATGAATTCAAAGCTTTGCAGAATAATAGCCCTTTCACTTTGCACAGAAATGTAAATGCAAATGCAGTGCATATGTGTTAAACCACTGCTACACTTTTTAATATTTTAACACTGCGTAAGACATATCGCATCTCTGACTGACATTCACTGCCAAAAGCATTATCATAATCTCTCTGCCGGTCGAAATCTCACCAATATAAATCATAAGAAGAGAAAAAAAAAACCTCGATCCACCTTGTGTAACAATGACACTACTTTTACATTTTCTTCTGGAAATTTTTGGGTCGTAGCTGAATTCCCTGCTACATTAATCTCAATTTCCTTTGAACATTTCACTGTTAATGCAAAATACTAGCCTAGCTGCGCTAGACCCCCCTCCCCCTAGTGGCTGGAAATGTAATGTATAGTAATACTAAAAAAATACAAATGGAGTACAAAAAATACAGTAAAATGCCACACTAGCTCCTCCTAGCATCAGTAAATCTAATGTTCTATCGTAGTAGCCTAGCCACACTAGCTCCTCCTAGCATCAGTAAATCTAATATTCTATCATAGTAGCCTAGCCACACTAGCTCCTCCTAGCATCAGTAAATCTAATGTTCTATCGTAATAGCCTAGCCACACTAGCTCCTCCTAGCATCAGTAAATCTAATATTCTATCATAGTAGCCTAGCCACACTAGCTCCTCCTAGCATCAGTAAATCTAATGTTCTATCGTAGTAGCCTAGCCACACTAGCTCCTCTAGCATCAGTAAATCTAATGTTCTATCGTAGTAGCCTAGCCACACTAGCTCCTCCTAGCATCAGTAAATCTAATGTTCTATTGTAGTAGCCTAGCCACATTAGCTCCTCCTAGCATCAGTAAATCTAATGTTGTATCGTAGTAGCCTAGCCACACTAGCTCCTCCTAGCATCAGTAAATCGAATGTTCTATCGTAGTAGTCTAGTTTCACTCAATGTAACTTTTGTCTAAATTTCCCTGAAACTGGTCGACCAATCACAGTGAAGTATAGAGTCAGAGGGCGGGGACTAACAAAGTGACGCTGAAATGATTGGAAGAGAAACAAGTGTAAACAACCATAGAAGAAGAACAACAACAGGTGTAGATTTACTTTTATCACAGATGAGTGAAGAATGTGAGAAAACGTCAACAATCTTTAAATTGTTTTTACAGAAGCGACAACGGTCGTTCAGCTCCATAATCCACCATTTTGTTTAGTCATTCCTAACTTTCTCCAGACTCCTCCGTCAACTTTCCGGCACTCTAACTACTACGACAACCTTTTAGCCCCGCCTCCTCTGACTATGAAGCACCACTAGACCCATACATGGAATGAATAGAGATAGCACTGCTAGGCTAGGCTAGGCTAGGCTAGGCTAGCAAAGTCAATTTGAGAATGATCCACAAGATTTCAAGTTTAAGCTAGCAGTAGCAGCTATGTTAGCATAAACATTAAATTAAATGTTCTGCACTTATATAGTTCTTTTCCACCTTCATGGTTCTAAGTGCTTTACATTAGCCTCACATTCACCCATACACTCATACACCAGTAGGTTTCTAAGGTCAAAGGTCAGTCCTACTGGGGGCCTAAGTCAGGGTTCAGTGTCTTGCCCAAGGACACTTCGACATGTGGACAGCCAGAACCGGGACGCAAACCACCAACCTCTCGGTCATTGGGCGACCCCACTCTACCAACTGAACCACAGCTTTAACCTTTGACCCTAACGACCCACTCTACCAACTGAGCCACAGCTGCCCGTCTGTGTGTGTGTGTGTGTGTGTGTGTGTGTGTGGCTGTAGGTCGTACAACAGCCACATTTCATACAATTTTACTATTTTGTCACAAATTACATCAAAATTACCACCTGATTGGTCATCTGCTGTAACAAGCAGTTCCAAAAATACACATTTCAATTAAATGACTTTGTCATAGGACTTCACACAGTTTATTAGAAAATCTTCTATCCACCTTGTAAATTCAAATGCAGTGCATGTGTTTAGATTAAACCTCATTTCACCCCTTCCCCTCTGTTTTGCCCATGTGTAGGGGTAAGGGTGTGTCCGGGGGGGGGGGGTTTACTCCTTCAAATGGAGATGTTCCAGACGCAGACTCCAAATAGAGGGATATGAGAAATTTCTCAGAATACAAAGTAAATCCTTTTAAAATTGTGGCATCTACAGAAGTACACAAACATAGTATTTTCACTGTAATTAACTGTTTTTAAGTTGTGATAACTGTTGTATTGTGTAAAGTTTGACATTGTCGCAACTAGGATTGGGCTGTATGGCCAAAAATGTATATCCCGGTAAATTTTGAGCCACTGGCGGTATACAGTATATATCACGGTACAGTACTTTTGTAGGATACTATACTTGAATAATAAATAATGTATAAATAACAGCAGAACAGTTTGTTAGTGGTCATATAAACTCTAAGTGCAGTCTTTCATATTAGTGCAGACTTTCTTCATATTCATAGCACGACACATCTCAATGGTAGTAACTAACAGCACTTAGCATGCCAACATTAGCAAAATTGCTAATGAAATTGTAACTGAACAGCCATTTTAGTTGCTAACGACAGTCAGATACCATGACTAAGGCCCCGTCCCATTTGTCCCCCTTAAAACTTCCACTTGGTTTTAAGTGCCCTAAAAGTAAATTCCACTCAACAAGGGGAAATAATTCCCCCTGAAAATGGGACACCACTCGCCAAGTGAACGTAACAAACGTGCTCACGTCACACGCTGACAAGTCTACCCCGCCAAATATGAAACCACCCCTCCGCGAGACTGACAGCAGCTGACTACTATTTACACGGAGGACAAATGGCGGGTCCCAGCTGTGTTACCTGTTGTGTTGGTTCTGTTTATTTACCTTCGGAATGCGCAGAGAAGAAATGTGGCAAACAGAAGACGCATTCGCCGTCTACTTTGCCTTTCAGTCTTGTCTCAGGTATGTTGATTTATTTAAATATTTTCATGTATTTTTCTTCAATAGTTGGCGATTTATAACATTAACGTTAGCATTACCGCTAGCTTGACAAGGTAACATTACCGGTCATAGCCTCTGTGTGGTAAACTCACTGTCGGCTCGCTGAGCTCGCAGTGCATCATGGGTAATTTCATCTTCCACTCAAAACGAAGTCCGCAACCAACCTCACTACATTTTGAGGGTTGATTTTAAGGGCAAAATCGCACTCCCACTTGCTCCCCTAGGTAATGGGACACCCTACCCCTACACATGAACGCGCAAAAATCTAGGGTTAGGGGAAATTTTAGGGTTAGGGGGAGAAATGGGACAGGGCCTAACAGTAACTCAACTGGATACAGTAACATACAGTTATTAAGGCTGGTGCAGGGTGTTACATTTAAGGCAGTGTTAATGTTTGACACAATTGTTTTGTTGTCATCATATGGCTGTCATGACTTTAGCTCTTAGCTCGCTTTTCAGACACCCTGTAAATTAAATTGAATCTAAACCTGAATCTAAATATGTTGTCATCACATACCATTATAACCAATAGTACACTACATAAACTATATATTTCATATTTGTAGCTTATTTAAATGAAATGCTTCTGCTAACACAACATCTAGGAAGACTCTGGTGATAGCTGCTAATGCTAACACAACTTCAAGGAAGACTGTGGAGCGAGCTGCTGCTTAGAGGCAGCCAGTGGACATTCTAAACTTTGCATTACTGCCATCTACATGATGGATGGTAGCAGCAGACATGTTTTACTTCTGGTTAAAGCTGTGGTTTTTGGTTACGTAACAACTGGCAGAGTGAACCGATGACATACGTCATTGTTGAAGGGGTGCCTCAATTCATAGGGGTTGATTTCCAAGCCCGAACCCTTTTAGCTCTGTTTGAAGGGGTAACACCTCATTTATACCCTCCGTTAATTACAGAAACTGACATTTTTGTCCAGCTCCGAGAGGTAGTTTCACTTGTCAGTTTGTCCGTTGGTCAAGAGCTTATCAATCATGTGAGATCCGGGTGTAATGGAGCAATACCACAGGAAATTGTGGGGGCAGTAAAGAGGCCGAAGTGTAATATTTCGGAATTCCACCCATGAAGGGTTCCTACAAGGACTTTAAAAATGGCGACAGAGGATAGAATTTGTGAGCTGGTCAGAGGATATATCCATCTGTATGATGTGACCCCGGAAAGGAGACAGTGGAATGTATCATCCTGAAGTACTGAAAATGTTTCTCATCCATCTGACTCATCGGTAGAAGCAATGACACCAGTTCACCACCAACTATTCTCCTGGTATTCAGTGGACACACACTGCACTGCCTTGTGCATCTATTTCTGCTCAGTTATTCATGCCTCCACAATAAATGCGTCTAAATCACCGCTTCAATAGATGCCATGTTTGTTGAACCCTCGGCAATGCACCCCCTAGAGGATTTCAAACGCAACATCCATAATGCGGACCAAGGCATAAATACCAGATAAAAAGCCCAAATTATGTGAGAGAAAGTCAAAATTACATGATAAAAAATAAAAAAGTAAAAAACCCCTCAAAATTAGGCATCAAAATTATTATTTCCTGTCAGTTTTTCATGCCTCCAAGGTAAATACATCTAAGTCATCGCTTCAATAGACGCCATGTTTCTTGAACCCTCAACAATGTGACTCGTTAGCGCCCCCCAGAGGATTTCAAAATGCAACATTCATAATATGGACGGAGGCATAAATACCAACTATGGGAGCAACGTCACAAACGGAAAGACAAATTTCATCTGGTTCCGGAGGTTTAAATTAGGCTTAAGGGGTGAAATGGGATTCATCCTAAAACCTAAAAACTACCACTTTCTAATATTTTATTTTAACACTGCATAAGACATATCACTGCGAGTCAAAATCGCACCAATAGACCACCATAAAAGGACAAAAATAAATTTGAAAAAAGTATATATATATATATATATATATATATATATATACCTTGTGCAACAATGCGACTACTTTTGCATTTTCTTCTGGAAATTTTCGGCCTTAGCTCAATTCCCTGCTACATTAATCTCATTATCCTTTGAACCTTTTCACCGTTAATGCCAAATACAATTTGTATTCTGAGGCCGGGCAAAAAGCTCCAAACTGATTATCCCAATTTGAACCATGGCAGTCCTCGATATTGTTGCGTCTGAAAGGGCCATCTCGCCGCTGAATGGGCTTCTCATATGCCTTCTGAGTTTCATGACACAATGTTGCGTCTGCTTTGCAAGGGATAAATTAAGCGTTGTGAAAGTCTAAGCAAAGCCCTCATTTTCCAGTTAATCAAATCTCCCCCTAATCAAATTAGCGCACATAATTCCTCTGGATGCGTGGTACAAAAACAGCATTATCCCCTTCTTCGGAGCTGAAAGGCAGGGAATCAGCGTGGTGCCTCTCTCTCCTCTGCATGAGTGAGCGACCCTCAATGGAAGAGGAGGATTTGGGGGGGTGGTTGAGGGGACCGGGGGGGTTGAGGCTCTTCCCAGTGGCCTAACAGAGAAAGGCAAGGCCGGGGGTAAACTTTGGCAGCGTTTAAGTTCCCAGCTCATTAAAAAGACTGGCTCAGTGGCCACCTCCAGGGAGCACTGGAGCGTTGGCTAATGAGGGTACTTGTTTAATTTTCTTTCAAAGGGCTGGACATCTGTGACACCCCCCCACCCCATCTAACAACACACCCCCTCACCCCCTCAGCCTTCATCAACCCCCAACGCCTCATCTTTTTTTTCCCCCCTTCAAACCCCACACAAAGCCCATCTATCAATAGGCCGCGGGGCTCTATCTGGTTTGATGAAGTGTCTCTCATTGAATAAGGCAGATAATACATTTGGAGGAGTGCAGAACAATCGCCATTAACTCTGATCTCTACCCCCCCCCCCTTTTTTTTTTCCTCAACAGTCAAAGCCCATCATGGAAATTCAATAGTGGTCAAGCTAAATGGATAAAATGTTCACAGTCCACCATAACATTCTAATTGATTTCCCTTCATGAGATAATCCACTCTTCTCAAATAGAGGCCCCCTCCCCCCTCGCTGCTCCGTTACACCCCTCCCTGCGCAGAGATACTGTAGATATGTAAGGCTACGTTTATACCCAGACATCGGAAGAGCAGACGCAAAACTGATGTCTCGCATTTACACCAGTGTTGTCATTCAGAAATCTCTGTGCATACGGAGACTATCCTAGCCTAGCCTAGCCTAGCCTAGCCTAGCCTAGCCTAGCCTAGCCTAGCCTAGACTAGGAGCATTATCCCAATGGAGAGGCTAAGTCACACCATTCTACTTCTGGTCCATGGGTGCTTAACTCGCAAAAAATTAATGTAAGTGAGTCAAGCTAAATTCTGATTCTGTTTGACAACTGCTCTGAAATTCCCATGATATCGGTTAATAATAAATATTTGACGTGTCATAGACAGACCACCTGTTTATGATGGGAAGCAAACGTGACTTTAGGTTTTATGTGGACTTAGTAAGAGACTACAACGAGTGGAGGATGTGACGTCACATGTTCTCCAGCGTTTAGTCCAAATCCTTAACAGGTTTTACTCACAAATGAATCAGCCGTTGGTTAACAGAAGCAGTTGAAACACACATCAATAGTTATCATTTATTATGAGGCACAACATGTGTGACTCAGGTCACATGACAAACCAAATACCATTTTAACATTTTATTTCCCATTGAATACCATCCTTTAATTTTCTGATCTCAGACCCCATGAGCCTCCTGGAAGGGGCGGAGACTTAAGCTCCCATGAGGTGTCTGTGGTCACTTCCTGAAGGGGGCGTGGCCAGGCCAGTCATAGTGCAGCTAAGTTTCTCTTAGTTTCCATGTGTAGAGAAGAACCACATTATGTGGAAGCAGTTGTTCCATTCCTAACACTCTACAGTCTGCTTTTGAAAACTGCTTTCTTAACCTTAAGCACAAATGCAATCATTAGAATTTGTCCAAGAGCATGTAAACATATCGACTGCTTTCTGCTTTGGCTGGTGTGTATTTTTTTCCTCCTGTGTTATTTTCAGAGTGGATAATTGACCACAACAGTCCAGAACCAGAACTAAGGCCCGTTTCAGCTCCAGAACTTTCTCACATCCACAGGAGCTCACACTTAAACCCTGTCGCTGCTTCACTTCCTTTCACACAAGTTCTGGACTCATTGATTCTGGAGTCGATTGTTCTAGTCCAGCCCTGTCAGCTCCAGCACTGTTGTCTACGTGTCCTGCAGCAAAGGTGTCAAACATAAGGCCTGGGGCCCACATCCGGGCCCAGCAAAAAATCCAATCTGAAGGTTGAAATGGTTGACAGTAGAGGACAGATTCCCTCAAATTGAGCTAAACATGGTGCTTGTGATTGTAAATGTTCCTAAATATTTAAGTATTTTTTCAGTAGTGAGGGATGTTGACTGTTTCTCTACTAGAGGAAGTTCCACAGATTTGGTTCCAACAAGAGTTCAAACTAAGGTAGAGAAGAACTGCTTTTCATATGGAGCATCTAGTATGTAGAATAATTTAGCAGGTAATGGCTAAAAGGTTGTCTTTCAAATCCTCTGTATGCAACAGGATGGTACTACTGGAGAAAGTTAGGAATGATAAACAAAATGGTGGATTATGGAGCTGAACGACTGTTGTCGCTTCTGTAAAAACAATTTAAAGATTGTTGACGTTTTCTCACATTCTTCACTCATCTGTGATAAAAGGAAATCTATACCTGTTGTTGTTCTTCTTCTATGGTTGTTTACACTTGATTCTCTACCAATCGCGTCACTTTGTTAGGCCCGCCCTCTGACTCTATACTTCACTGTGATTGGTCGACCAGTTTCAGGGAAATCTAGACAAAAGTTACATTGAATGAAACTAGGCTACTACGATAGAACATTAGATTTACTGATGCTAGGAGGAGCAAGCGTGGCTAGGCTATACGCAGACGCCAGAGTGTCTGGAATTGGGTTGGATATTCATGCCAGGCTGTAGATGGTTAGCATTAGCATTAGCATTAAGGTTAGGGATATTGATGCCAGGCTGTAGATGTTGCTGTTATAGAACGCTGGCTTGTGAACACGCATGAGGAAGAGCTTTCTTCCTTTCTGTTAATCACCAAAACAACGATGGCGTAGCCAAGTCGCATTACACCCCCCTAACAGCAGCAAATCTAATGTACTACCGTAGTAGTTTAGTTATGCTCAATCTAACTTTTGCTAATATATATATATATATATATATATATATATATATATATATATATATATATATATATATATATATATATATACATAACTACAGAAACAGTCCAGACCAGATGAAGCTGTTCTGTAGCGTGTTTGACAGTTTGAAGATGGTCGTTACGTGATCGGCTTTTTGATCGGCATATTTTTCCGATCACCGATTAGGGTATTTTTAGGCAATATCGGCCAATTACGATCGGCATCCGATCGATCAGTGCAACACTAGAGATAAACATTAAAATAACTTGGTAAATATGTTTTATTAACTGAATTTTTGTGCAGGTGTCGTACAACGTCATCAGTATTCTAAGGTATGGAGGGAGCAAGAGAGAAAATAAAAATAAAGTTGGGAGACTGGAAGCTCCGGAAATATCCAAACAAAAACACTAAGGTTTGGACACATTGGCTGAGATTTTTAAAGATGTTTTTTGTTTCCATGGAAACCAGGTTCAAATGTGTCTTTGGGTGTTACAGGTTTAGATGCTGCGTTAGTGTTGATAACTTTTGAATGATGAAGAAGAACAAACATATTTATAAACATATTAACTTACAAACAATGACTTGGAATTTAAACACAGAAATAAATGTAGGTATGTGAGTAAGGTCAAAGGTCATGTGATGTTCAGGTATGTGAGTAAGGTCAAAGGTCATGTGACGTTCAGGTATGTGAGTAAGGTCAAAGGTCATGTGACATTCATAAAGACCATTAACTATTTTTTAAAAATGTGGGTCCAGAAGTGGGTCAGGTCTGTCCTTTTCAAACATATTTGTTGTGGTCCAAGATGCAGGCGGGTTAGTTAAAGTGACCCAAACATCACTGATGTAAACATTTATCATAATGCGCTTTGACTCTTTTCACTGTTTATTATTTTCGTGGTCATTTTCATATTGGGCTGAATGTGGAACTGAACTAACACGACTTCAACATTCCTGATTTACATGTAATTCTTAGTTGTTTATGGAAAAAAACCCACACAGAACAATAAAAAATAGTTTAAAAAAAGAATAAAGAAAGGTTCAGCGATGAGGCGGCGCAGACACCACAGTCAAAGGAAGCGGCACATTGGTATTCTGCTCATGTTCTGGGACATTAGGAGGGCATCAAGGTGCAAATATGAGTCAGACAGCTCTCATAATGAAAGAATCGGGACACATTATGAAATAAGTGGAAGTGACCAACGAAGAAAGACGCGCCGCCAGCTGCTTTGAATTCCAATTACAGAGAGCGATAGAGGCAGGAGGTGCTTTTTGAACGTCTCCTGAGGTGTCGGAGGCTCCCATACGGAAACCCAGCTTCACATAAAAGGTCAGTGTGGCAGAGGTCGGAGGGTCACGGTGAATAGACTGAAGATTCTCCACTTCAGTAGAACAGGAACACCTTCCTTCTGCTCTTCTATTGGCTGTTCACACCAGGACGACTACGACTAAAAATACCAAAATAGTTCATTAATGATAATGGATTAGATTTCTATAGTGCTGTTCAAGTGCTTTACAGTAGTGATGCATTCTTCATTCACTCTCACATGCTCCCTCTGGTGCTGGTAAACTATGCAGTAAAAGAATACAAATGTCCTATGTTTAACACATGTTTCATACTAAATGTGTATACTTTTATTATTATTTATTATTATCATTTTAAAGGGTTTATGGGGTAGTATTGGGGGCCTTAGAACCATTCAGGCCTTTTTTCCAATTATGGGAAAAAGAGTTGAAATTATGAGACAAATGGCACATTTACGATAAAAAGTCATCATTATCAAATTTAAAAAAATCATATTTGTGTCCGTCCATCATTAAAGCAGTGGTTCAGTCACAGCAGTTTTTCTAACTTTAGCCTCAAATTCGTTATATGGGTCAAAATGATTTAATTTAAAGTTTATTGATAAAATCCCAGTCAAATGTCTCCTGAACACTTCTAACTATGAGTGTTTGTTAAATTCCTAGCGTAACTTCTTCAAATCATGTTTTTTAGGAAGAACAACAACTGACTCTGACAGTAATTAAGTCTAAAACTAAGACAAATCGACTCCAAACACGACTTTCCTTGGCGCTGGCGTTAGGTATTTCCCCGTCATGTTTGGTACCGTTGGAAAGATGGGGATTCCCTCTAGACAACCCTTAAATAGAAATCTACAGAATTATAGATTTGAACCAATGGGAGGCCTCAGAACAAAGCCTTCTGCACTAAACTAAAGCCCTTGTTGCTATGGCGATGTTGAAAAACAGCCTCTGATTGGTTGAATTAGTGTCACACAAACATTTATAATAAACTTTAAGATAAATATAAAATATGAATTTATGACATTTGACCCAAGTGACTGGTTTTGTGCTAGAGGGTCACAAATATAAGGTAGAAAGTGAAAAGTATGACATAAAAAGTCAAAAATCTGAGATAAGAAATGCACAATTATGAGAAAAAGAGTTAAAATTATGAGATAAATTGCTCATTTGAGATAAAGAGTCCTAATTATCAGATAAAAAAATCCTAAATATGAGATAGAAAGTCAAAATTATGAGATAAAAAGTAAAACAAAGTATGACTTGACTTGACGTGCAGGGGAACCAATCAGCTCTTAAGACCCGCCCACTGACTTTGATGGACAAGGTTGACAGATAAAATAAATTCATGTTCCACTGCAACACAAGGACCAGGAAATAATTAATTGATTAGTCAAATAATAATATGTTGCTTGTTTTTTTCTTGAAATGAATTGA
This sequence comes from Siphamia tubifer, assembly GCA_020466265.1. Taxonomy (NCBI): domain Eukaryota; kingdom Metazoa; phylum Chordata; class Actinopteri; order Kurtiformes; family Apogonidae; genus Siphamia; species Siphamia tubifer. The sequence goes on from CM035796.1 coordinate 47,751,688, forward strand.
TATTTTGATGACACATTATGAAATAAAAAAAGTCTTAAATATGAGATTAAAAAGTCAAAAATTTGAGATAAGGAATGCATACTTGTTGAAATTATGAGATAAATTACTCATTTGAAATCAAAAGTCATAATTATCAGATAAAAAAATCAAATATGAAATAAAAAGTAAAAGGAATTATGACTTCCATCTTTGGACGTACAAATCGATCCCAAGTAATTAATATGTGAATCGATCCAGAATCGGAAAATCGATTTTTTTTTAACACAGACCTAGTTGTAACAGGTATCACTGGCACTTTCCCTTTCATGTAATCTGCAGATAACTTCTCTGGAGTCAGCTACTGAAAACTAAATGTGGACACGTGATGATGGCACAGACACAATGGGAGGCCGTCAAAAGGTGTCATGAAAACATTTGTCAATTTTCACAATGTAAACAGGCTGTAACAATGTGTGTCGGGGTCAACGGGTCAAAGCCGTGGATCACGCATCAGCTGGCGCGTGGTTATTGTTCCGCTAAGCCTGTCAAAGCGGGGTTAGAGGGTGAGCGTCAAAGAAGGCGACGTGGAGAAGAGGCGGCGAGCGAACGAGTGAGCGAGTGAGCAAGGCCTTGGGGGGGGGTGATCAGAAGTAAAACACCAGGCTATTATTAGAATGACACAAGAAAGAACCATCTGGGCTGTTTAATGAGCCGCTAGCACTGTGGTAAAAACTTCATTTTAGGAAACAATATGTTGATGAAAAGACTCCGGCAGGTCAACAAAGCAAAAACAACTATTCCTTTCTTCTTTCAACAGACAGGTACAAACACTTAGAAAAATATATACTGTATTTTTCACCCTATAAGACGCACTGTTAATAATTTTTTAAATTTTTTTAGATTATTCACATAAAAGATGATTATAAGGTGCATTAAGGGAGATAAAAAGCCAAAAATTCTGATAAAAAGCCAAAATTAGGAGATAAAAAGCTAAAATTATTAGATAAAAAGCTAAAATTATGAGATAAAAAGCCAAAATTATGAGATAAAAAGCCAAAATTATGAGATAAAAAGCCAAAATTATTAGATAAAAAGAAAAAATTATGAGATAAAAAGTTACAATTATGAGATAAAAAGCTAAAATTATGAGATAAAAAGCTACAATTATGAGATAAAAAGCCAAAATTATTAGATAAAAAGAAAAAATTATGAGATAAAAAGCTAAAATTAGGAGATAAAAAGCCAAAATTATGAGATAAAAAGTTAAAATTATGAGATAAAAAGCTAAAATTATGAGATAAAAAGCTAAAATTATGAGATAAAAAGCCAAAATTATGAGATAAAAAGCCAAAATTATGAGATAAAAAGAAAAAATTATGAGATAAAAAGTTACAATTATGAGATAAAAAGCTAAAATTATGAGATAAAAAGCTACAATTATGAGATAAAAAGCCAAAATTATTAGATAAAAAGAAAAAATTATGAGATAAAAAGCTAAAATTAGGAGATAAAAAGCCAAAATTATGAGATAAAAAGCTAAAATTATGAGATAAAAAGTTAAAATTATGAGATAAAAAGCCAAAATTATTAGATAAAAAGAAAAAATTATGAGATAAAAAGCCAAAATTATTAGATAAAAAGAAAAAATTATGAGATAAAAAGCTAAAATTAGGAGATAAAAAGCCAAAATTATGAGATAAAAAGCTAAAATTATGAGATAAAAAGTTAAAATTATGAGATAAAAAGCCAAAATTATTAGATAAAAAGAAAAAATTATGAGATAAAAAGCTAAAATTAGGAGATAAAAAGCCAAAATTATGAGATAAAAAGCTAAAATTATGAGATAAAAAGCTAAAATTATGAGATAAAAAGCCAAAATTATGAGATAAAAAGTTAAAATTATGAGATAAAAAGCTAAAACTATGAGATAAAAAGCTAAAATTATGAGATAAAAAGTTAAAATTATGAGATAAAAAGCTAAAATTATGAGATAAAAAGCTAAAATTATGAGATAAAAAGCTAAAATTATGAGATAAAAAGCTAAAATTATGAGATAAAAAGCTAAAATTATGAGATAAAAAGTTAAAATTATGAGATAAAAAGCTAAAATTATGAGATAAAAAGTTAAAATTATGAGATAAAAAGCTAAAATTATGAGATAAAAAGCTAAAATTATGAGATAAAAAGCTAAAATTATGAGATAAAAAGCCAAAATTATGAGATAAAAAGATAAAATTATGAGATAAAAAGAAAAAATTATGACTTCTTATTGGTAATTATGATCATATTTTACTACTCTGACCCTGCGTATATCTAATTATTCTGTATATAAGAACCCTAATCATCTTTCGGTGTACTTCATCCTGTGGGCCAGATTGGACACTTTTGGCGGGCTGCATTTGGTCCACCTTGCCTTATATTTGACACCTGTGTTTTAGACCTTTACAACAATGTGTAATATTTGTCTGAAACTTCTCGTCTGGTTCAAAAGTTATCAATCAAAAAAAGTGTTGGGCTGTCAATCTGTGACGCCGTTGACCTGCCTGGCCCTGCTGCCGATGGTCTGAAGACGAGTGCGAAGAAAAGTTTCCCAAGCTCCTCCAGCCGCCGCACGTTGACCGGAATACACAAATCCATCCCTACGCTCTCGACACATGCCCTGCCGTGGTGATGGCCTCACTCGTTCGCCGCCAGCCACGGTTTTTCATGTGGTGTAAAAACCCAAACGCCAGAGGTTCTCCAAACGTGGGGGGTGTTGTAAATATCTAATGCATTGGCTGACGTTGACCCTTGACCTTGGGTTTTACCGACTGGGCATGTGGCCCGGCCCGAGGCGCTGCGCAGCATCAGCAGACGGCCGGAGCTGCAGCGGCGGAGGCCACGGAGGCGGAGGTCAGGACTCGGGTGACGGTTGGAGGGCTGGTGCGATGATGCGATTCGTCTCTCCCTCTGACAGCCTACGGCTCGTTAGCGCATCACGTAGGCCGCTGAAAACGGGTCGAACCGGAGCAGAATTACGATGTAACCAAAACTCCTTAACATTTCGATTTTTTTTTTCAGAGTTCTGTAACTTCAGGGCAGTACAACGAGACGGTACTTTGACATTTGACAACAAAGAGTCCAGTAGACGAGGTCACGCAGCCAGAAGCGATGTTAAAAAAACACAGTCCGTTTAGGTTAAAAAAGAGCGCTGATGAGACACGTAGTTGAGTTTCACATAGATATGGGGTGGGAAACTGATTTTGTGGTAGAACTTTACATTTCAGATCAATAATAAGGTGGTCATTTTGATGTAATTTTATGGTAATAATGCCTTAGTAAACGCTTATTACACATCATTTCCCTGCAGTTTCCAGGTAATAGCGGGGCAAACAGCTTTCATTTCAAGTATAATAAAATGCTAATTATAGTTTGTTATGCCAGGCACCACCTGTTTTGATTTCCAATATTTTCTTATTGTGAGTGGTATTTTGGTAAAATACTTATATACTATGTTGTTTAAAAATAACTTAAACAACATAAGACAAATAACAAAACTCACCCTCACCGAAACACACAAACACAACCCACCCTGGGACTTCCAAGTCAATTATGTTGTTGAAACAATCAGATGTTACTGTAATATTTATGTCCGTCCATCATTAAAGCAGTGGTTCAGTCACAGCAGTTTTTTTAACTTTAGCCTCAAATACCTTATATGGGTCAAAATGATTTAAAGTTTATTGATAAAATCCCAGTAAAATGTCTCCTGAACACTTCTAACTATGAGTGTTTGTTAAATTCCTAGCGTAACTTCTTCAAATCATGTCTTTTAGGAAGAACAACAACTGACTCTGACAGTAATTAAGTCTAAAACTAAGACAAATCGACTCCAAACACGACTTTCCTTGGCGCTGGCGTTAGGTATTTCCCCGTCATGTTTGGTACCGTTGGAAAGATGGGGATTCCCTCTAGACAACCCTTAAATAGAAATCTACAGAATTATAGATTTGAACCAATGGGAGGCCTCAGAACAAAGCCTTCTGCACTAAACTAAAGCCCTTGTTGCTATGGCGATGTTAAAAAAACAGCCTCTGATTGGTTGAATTAGTGTCACACAAACATTTTTAATAAACTTTAAGATAAATATAAAATATTAATTTATTAAATCTGACCAAAGTGACTGGTTTTGTGCTGGAGGGACACATATATGAGGTATATCATGCTATAACTCATGGAATACTTCAGATATCACCATGAAATGATATGAACATAAACATATAACTAATGTGCATCAGATGTAATGATCTATTTGAATAAAGGTCAAAGGTCAAGGTCACAATTAATGAAAAGGTCAAACTTATGAGATAAAAAGTCCAATGTTTCCAGTCTGTAACACATACCATATCCTTTCTAGGTGTAAATGTCAGATCATTTAGTCTCGCCACATTTTAACAGAAGGGGTCTCACTGTTCTTCTAAAATTGTAGGATTCATTTCTCAGCTGTAATTAACATGTATGACAATAAGTTTTATTGAAACTCTAGGAGTAAAGTTAAACTCTGTAGACCCTGCCTATCCTGCCTATTTTGTTGTCATACATGTGTCCCACCTGGGGTCTCATACAGGGTGTACCCCGCCTTCGCCCATCGTAGCTGGATTAAATGGTAAATGTTCTTCACTTATATAGTTCTGTTCCACCTTCATGGTTCAAAGCTCTTTACATTAGCCTCTCATTCACCCATTCACACACACACTCATACACCAGTAGGTTTCTAAGGTCAAAGGTCAGTCCTACTGGGGGCCTAAGTCAGGGTTCAGTGTCTTTGCCCAAGGACACTTCGACATGTGGACAGCCAGAGCCGGGACGCGAACCGCCAACCTCTCGGTCATTGGGCGACCCACTCTACCAACTGAACCACAGCTTTAACCTTTGACCCTAACGACCCACTCTACCAACTGAGCCACAGCTTTAACCTTTGACCCTAACGACCCACTCTACCAACTGAGCCACAGCTTTAACCTTTGACCCTAACGACCCACTCTACCAACTGAGCCACAGCTTTAACCTTTGACCCTAACGACCCACTCTACCAACTGAACCACAGCTTTAACCTTTGACCCTAACGACCCACTCTACCAACTGAACCACAGCTTTAACCTTTGACCCTAACGACCCACTCTACCAACTGAACCACAGCTTTAACCTTTGACCCTAACGACCCACTCTACCAACTGAACCACAGCTTTAACCTTTGACCCTAACGACCCACTCTACCAACTGAACCACAGCTTTAACCTTTGACCCTAACGACCCACTCTACCAACTGAACCACAGCTTTAACCTTTGACCCTAACGACCCACTCTACCAACTGAACCACAGCTTTAACCTTTGACCCTAACGACCCACTCTACCAACTGAACCACAGACCCCCACAGACCCCTAGCGACCCTAGTGAGGATAAAGGGGGTTCAGATGTTGAGACTAGAGACATGTTAGTGTAGTTCTACAGTGATCTGAATGTGAGCTGGGTTCAGACAGACGCTGTTGTCTGTGCTCGGGGGGCAACACTGACGCTCCAAGTCATCAAATTATAACGTGTCACACTAACGGTAACATGATACAGTTATGGATAAAGTAATGAAATGATGACTCTGTTACTTAAACTATGGTTGTTAGACTGTAACACTGTTGTCCCTGCACTGGTGACCATATGTCCACAGTTTATCTGGGGCGGAGGGTAACTAAACTGCACATATTAAAAACACATTTCAGTAAATCTGTGGTGGAAAAGTTGGCAAAGGTAGGAAGAGGAAGCCGCAAAAAGCCCAGTTTGATAAAATATGTCCTTAATTATGTGGAAGCAGAGCCAGTAATCACACAACCTCAAAACACGTCATATCATATTTGTCTTTTTTCACACTGAGTGACAGGCTGAACAATCAAATTAAGTTCCCCTCAGCAAACCCACAAGTGTAATTATGCACTAAGTAGGAACACACACACACACACACACACACACACACACACACACACACACACAGTGACAGTAGAAAGAGTGAACAAACCCACTCAAAGGAGCAGTTGTCTTTTCTGCTGTCACACTCAATTAGTCATTTAAGGAACAATCCTCGTTTTATCAATAAGAGCAGCAATTAAAAACTGCTAAAAAAAAATGAAAAGACTTTTGGGGGGGTGGGGGGTGGGGGGCCATAATAATAGAAAGAGACAGCTTTGGTTTGTACTGTGACATCTTCTTTCAGTGACACTGTGTTACATTTATGTGATATCTCCTTTCAATGATCACATGTCAGGTTTGTTCTTGTGTTTGAACATTGAATATTTACAATAGTGTAAAAAACCAGACTGGAAATTTTTAAACCTTTTTTTTTTAGTCTTATTATTATTATTATTAGATGACAGTCACGTTCATTATGTTCACATCTTAGTGTCAGTGGGAATTTTTTGGATGTCTTGGGGGCGCCAAGACTTTTTATCTCATCATTTATCAGAATAAGAGTGTGTTTTGTTTGTAGGGTCAAAGGTTAAAGCTGTGGTTCAGTTGGTAGAGTGGGTCGTTAGGGTCAAAGGTTAAAGCTGTGGTTCAGTTGGTAGAGTGGGTCGTTAGGGTCAAAGGTTAAAGCTGTGGTTCAGTTGGTAGAGTGGGTCGCCCAATGACCGAGAGGTTGGCGGTTCGCGTCCCGGCTCTGGCTGTCCACATGTCGAAGTGTCCTTGGGCAAAGACACTGAACCCTGACTTAGGCCCCCAGTAAGACTGACCTTTGACCTTAGAAACCTACTGGTGTATGAGTGTGTGTGAATGGGTGAATGTGAAGCTAATGTAAAGAGCCTTGAACCATGAAGGTGGAAAAGAACGATATAAGCTCAGTCCATTATGCTTTGGAATTAACAACACTGGGGTGGTTTCTGGTCAATGTGGTGCCCTAGGCCGACACTAGGCCAACGCTAGGCCAACACTAGGTCAACCCTAGGCCAATAGTAGGCCAATACTAGGCCAACACTAGGCCAATACTAGGTCAACCCTAGGCCAATAGTAGACCAACACTGGGTCAATGCTAGACCAACACTAGGTCAACCCTAGGCCATTAGTAGGCCAACACTAGGCTGACACTAGGCCAATGCTAGGTCAACCCTAGGCCAACACTAGGCCAACACTGGGCCAATGCTAGGTCAACCCTAGGCCAACACTAGACCAATACTAGGCCAACACTAGGTCAACACTAGGCCAACACTAGGCCAACACTGGGCAAACACTAGACCAATACTAGGCCAACACTAGGCCAACACCCGTCTTTCCTTTTAGTGTAATTCTAAATGATCATGTGTAAACATAGTGTCCTACATCTGATGGAGTATGTACTGAGTGTCCATGAATAATCAGTGTCAATGTTAACTTTAATGATTTATTTACTGTATTTTCACACTATAAGGTGAACTGTCAATGAAAACTGTCATCTTCTTTTTTTCATCTGCGTAAAATTGAACGTATTCAGAAGGAAATCGTTGTTTATATGAAGGTAGGTGAAACACGATTGGATAATTCTGCCAGGCCGCTATGTGGTACTGTGATAGACCCGCCCACATGTCCTGTGATAGACCCGCCCACATGCCCTTTTCGGTTTTTGACATATGTAATTGTCCACCCGCCTGTGTTCATGTATGTGTGTAATGTCTGTACAATAACCAGTACATTTACTAGAGCTGCTAATGCTAATGCTAATTCCACTGCTAATGCTAGTGCAGCTGGGGGATCAGTTGGATCCAGGTTGTCCCACATGTTTGTTTCTTTACCTGCTCAGTGTATGAATGTGAACATGAAAGTGTCTGTGACGTGAACAACCCAGCGTGAACATGTGCGTTTGTTGTCGTTTAGACAAAGACATGACCCAGTGCGTCTTCAATGCATCCCACTGTGGAAGGGTCTGAACATTTGTGTGTATTCACACCCTGATGATGTCGACTTCATGTAAATGAAAGACACTTGTGATAAAATACGCTGTCGTATTTAGGCACAACCGTCCTGGTGTAAACGGTCCCTAAATCCCCTTTTGGACGTCCCTTGGACTGAAGTCTTCTGCAGGATCATTCACCATCTGTAAAGACATATTGTCTCGCTGTTCTGTCTCTGCTCTTTAGCATAGTCGCTAATTGAAAGGACGCAGGGATCTCAGCTTCTTTTCAAGTTTCACTTCCACCAGGGGTCGATTTATTATTTCTACATCGTTGACATTCGCCTGCTGTTGTCAAGCTGCGTTTACCTACAATAAATAAATACGCAGTGTTTTTTTCCACATCGGACCGCCACACCTGCGTTTGAAAGCGTCGCTAAAAGGCCCGCGTAACCACTTAAACCATAAAAGCCGTTAGTTCTAACGGGTGAAGACACTGAACACGGCTCATAGTAACGGTGTCACCGACAGCGGAAGGCGGCGGTGATGAATCCACCGCAGGGTGCGCTGATGTGAAAATTCCCCTGGCAGATGTGGATGTGCGCACGTCTTTGATTAACTTCATTAATATACATGCCTCGCTCTGATACACAGGCGGCAGCATATGGTAAAAAGCAGGAACAGGAAAGAAGTGATTTGCTGTTTGCTCTGGAAAACAAACAAGCCAACAGGTCCTAGCAGATGGCGCTGAGCGAGGAGGTGCTGGTGGGAGGTGACGAGCCGCCGCCGCCGCCAAAGCCGCCAACCAGCAGCTCTCCTGTGGATGAAGAGACGCCCGACTATCGCCCTCGGCCGCCGCTCAGTAAACAAATAAAGCGTCCTTCTGCTTTCCTGCGTGTTGAGCTTTTTTTTATCCCTGGTTGATCTCATACCTCCTGATTTCAAAGCGCAGAAAAAGAGCTTGTTTTTGGCAAAGTTAAAGCGCTGGAGGCCCTGACGCTGTTCACAAACAAGCTTAAAGAAGAAACCTGTTTAATAAGAAGGTTTGTGTGTGTGTGTGTGTGTGTGTGTAGCGCTCATTTCCCTTCGTCTTCCCTGCGAGCACACGTTCCACTGTGTTCCTGTTTAAAAGGGAAAGTTCGCTGCTCATTTACACTGACGACAGACGCTGGGTTAAAACAAACTGCTTTAATGGATCCTTTTTCTGACAGAAAATACAATAACCCTGTTTTTATTCCTGTTTAATCCAGAATAAAGGTTTATTCCAGCTTCAGAGGAAACACCAAAATTATGAGATTACTGAAAATTATGAGATAAAAAGTAAAAATCATGATGTAAAAAGTGAAAATTATGACATATAAAAACTAACTTATTAGATGAAATGTTTAAATTCCAAGTCACTAAACACAACCATAATTAATCCATAGATAAAGCACTCTGGATGAAAAGGCACTCTGTGGTTTTGGGAGAAAATTAAAACATTTTAAGTGTGCCTTACAGTCTGGAAAATATGGTAATTAACACTTAAAATGAATCAAATGCAAAAAGTAACTTAAATAAATAAACTTAAATAATGTTTGTTTAAGATTATTCAAATATTTGGTGAAATTATGCTTTGTTTTATTATAAATATTTGAAAACATTACATTTGCAAAGATAAAAAAAATGGAGTTGTGATTATTTATAGATTATTATGATTGGATTTGACTGCTTTATTTATTTATTATGCATGAATCTAAATTTGTCTGAAAATATAACAAGGTAATTATGCAGTGAAGATAATAATATGCAATAAATGTCTGTGAAATACATGAGAGTACGCACCCACTGCCCTGACCTAAGGACATGGACGTAAAGTTATGTTTGGACCCTAACCCAAACAAAAGGTTTCTGTTTTGGTTATGATGAGGTTCGTGACTGAGAATTTAGACTTTTTATCCAATGATTTTGACATTTTTTCCTGTGATTTTAAACTTTTTATCGAATAATTATTGACTTTTTTCTCAATTTTGACTTTTTTCTCATAATCTTGACTTTTTCTCATCATTTTCACTTTTCCTCATCATTTTCATTTTGTCATAATTTTCACTTTTTTCTCAATTTTGACTTTTTTCTCATAATTTTGACTTTTCTCATCATTTTCAATTTTTCTCATAATTTTCACTTTTTCTCATCATTTTCATTTTGTCATAATTTTCACTTTTTTCTCAAGTTTGACTTTTTTCTCATAATCTTGACTTTTTCCTCATCATTTTTACTTTTAATATAATAATTTAACTTTTATCTAATAATTTTGTTTATAATAATAATTTTATTTAATGACATTGACTTCACTTAATGCTCTTTATAATCCACTTCACCTTATATATGAAGAATCAAAAAAGTAAACCATTGGTTGACCTTATAGTGACTAAATATTGTCATCAACGAACCTTTATCGCGTGACAAAAATGAGACCAAACTAGACGTAAATGTGGGTCTTGTGATGATAACTATAATTAAATATATAATGCAGTTAGAGATGAACAATAAAAACAAACAAAATGTAGCTTAAGAAATGTTAAAAATTCCTCTTAGGTTTTGTTAACAGAAACAAAATGAGACGTTATTTTAATTCTTTTTAGCTGTATTCTTATTTATTTATTTATTGTTGCTGTCTCTTGTGAAGAAGTCGTCAAATGATGTCCCCACCAATGTCTACATCATGATGCCTGGGTGGATAATACTGAGGAAAGACCACAGCAGATAGATGCTAACAGGAGAAATGAGGAGGTTTCTTTGGTGATAATGATTAAATAAGGTGCTTGTGAGGACAAAATAATTGTGGCAGATCATGTAAACTCATATATTATAATGATAAAAAGATCAAATTCATCTTCATACAAGGCAGAAAACATTACAGCGTTAGCTCAGCTGTCACGTCCGTGTTAGCATCGTGGGTAAATATAGAATATTAATCAGCTGTGATAAAGGGCAGCAGGTCGTCGTGTGTCACCACAGGTAATGAACTAGAACTGGAACATTAATTTTCAGCCGCTGTGAAAGAAAAATGAGTCGTTCGTGCAATTAAATGCTTTAGTAACTGTCTGGAAAATGTTGCCATGTGGTCAGTGCACAGATACTTTTCGATATTTAAGGTACTAATAGCTTAGCACATCAGTGTTCAGGGGTCACATACAGTTTAATATGATCTAAAGTGGGCTGCAACTAGCCTAGCCTAGCCTAGCAGCGCTATCCCTATTCATTCCATTAGCTGTGGAGGTTATTCTTTTGATCGTTACAGAAATTAATAAAACACCAAAATTAGTAGAGATGAACTTAAGGAGTCACATGGTTTTATCTCAAAATATGTTTTTTTGGGGTAAAATATAATTTTTTTAGAATTTTATTTTTAGCAAATTCTCCACTGGAGAAAAATGTTAACACTTGGAAATGATACCTATGGATCCTCTGAACTTTTTCAGGTAGTGTCATGACCTCCGCTCCAGTGACCTTTCCCCCAATCTCCACACTCACCTGGTCCTGCACTGCGCAGCTGCAAGCCGTTCCTAATCGGTGGCTATATAAGCAGTAAGGCTTGTAGCTGCCAGTGCAGGACCATTCAGATATGTCACCTCCATAACCCGGACTATCGCTTCCATCTCCCCAATCACCATAACCCGGACACTCATCATCACCACGGACTCTGGCCGTCCACTCCCAGGTTGTGTTTGTCTTGTCTTTATGTTGTAGTTTTGTTATTAAATTATTTTGCCCTTCAGTACTGTGCATTGGAGTCCTCCTGTTCCACCTCACCCCGATCCGTGACAGAATGGTCCTGCCACCATCTGGACTCCGCCAGTGCTGAAGGGACCCTTTTTTGTTTTTAGTTTTCCCCGTTTTGTTCTGTCTAAAGTCTGTCCAGTCTTGCGTTCTGTCCCTGTCTGTGTATTTCCCAGTTAGTTATGTTTCCCTGCCCCAACATTCAGTTTATCTGCCCAGCGTCCTGTATATCCTTCCTAGCGTCCTGTATATCCTTCCTGGCGTTCTGTGTTCCTTTCTAGCGTTCTGTGTCGCTTTCTAGCGTTGTGTGTCGCTTTCTAGCGTTGTGTGTCGCTTTCTAGCGTTGTGTGTCGCTTCCTAGCGTTGTGTGTCGCTTCCTAGCGTTGTGTGTCGCTTTCTAGCGTTGTGTGTCGCTTCCTAGCGTTCTGTGTCGCTTCCTAGCGTTGTGTGTCGCTTCCTAGTGTTGTGTGTCGCTTCCTAGCGTTGTGTGTCGCTTCCTAGCGTTGTGTGTCGCTTCCTAGCGTTCTGTGTATCTGGTTTAAGCGTTCTGTGTATCTGGCTTAAGCGTTCTGTGTATCTGGCTTAAGCGGTCTGTGTCTCTGTCCCGTTCTGTGTTTTCCTGCCCAGCGTTCTGTGTGTCTGCCTAGCGTTCTGTGTTTCTGGATTAGCGTTCTGTGTTTCTGGATTAGCGTTCCGAGTTTCTGGCTAGCGTTCCGAGTTTCTGGCTAGCGTTCCGAGTTTCTGGCTAGCGTTCCGAGTTTCTGGCTAGCGTTCCGAGTTTCTGGCTAGCGTTCCGAGTTTCTGGCTAGCGTTCCGAGTTTCTGGCTAGCGTTCCGAGTTTCTGGCTAGCGTTCCGAGTTTCTGGCTTTTTGTCTTGTCTTCTGGCTTTTTGTCTTGTCTTCTGGCTTTTTGTCTTGTCTTCTGGCTTTTTGTCTTGTCTGCTGGCTTTTTGTCTTGTCTGCTGGCTTTTTGTCTTGTCTGCTGGCTTTTTGTCTTGTCTGCTGGCTTTTTGTCTTGTCTGCTGGCTTTTTGTCTTGTCTGCTGGCTTTTTGTCTTGTCTGCTGGCTTTTTGTCTTGTCTTTTGGCTAGTTGTCTTGTCTTTTGGCTATTTGTCTTGTCTTTTGGCTAGTTGTCTTGTCTGCTGGCTAGTTGTCTTGTCTTTTGGCTAGTTGTCTTGTCTTCTGGCGTTGTGTCTTTTCGTCGGTCTTGGTCTGTCGTTGGTCTTTTCTGTCTGTTCCTGTCCCTGACTCTTGCTCGTTGCTCGCTTCTGTCCCCTGTCCCTGACTCTTGCCCGTTGCTCGCTTCTGTCCCCTGTCCCTGCCTGTTGCCCGTGGTTGGCTTCTGTCCTCTGTCCCTGCCTGTTGCCCGTGGTTGGCTTCTGTTCCCTGTCCCTGCCTGTTGCCCGTGGTTGGCTTCTGTTCCCTGTCCCTGCCTGTTGCCCGTGGTTGGCTTCTGTCCCCTGTCCCTGTCTGTTGCCCGTTGCTGGCTTCTGTCCCCCGTCCCTGGCTTCTGTCCCCCGTCCCTGGCTTCTGTCCCCCGTCCCTGCCTGTTGCCCGTTGCTGGCTTCTGTCCCCGGTCCCTGCCTGTTGCCCGTTGCTGGCTTCTGTCCCCTGTCCCTGCCTGTTGCCCGTTGCTGGCTTCTGTCCCCGGTCCCTGCCTGTTGCCCGTTGCTGGTTTCCGTCTCTTGTCCCTGCCTGTTGCCCGTCGCTGGCTTCTGTCCCCTGTCCTTGCTTGTTGTTCGTTTCTGCCTGCCTGTTTCCTGTCCCTGCCTGTTGCCCGTTTCTTCGTTTTGTCTTGTTCCTGTCTCAGCCAGAGTCCGTGGTGACCCCACCAATCAGTCTCCTTGGTCCTCAGTCAGACCAGTTCAGTTGCTCCTGCTACCAACCCAGACCTCTCAGGCCACTCAGTCCTGAGGGTCTTCCGCCCGGAAGGGTTCAACGCCGCCCTACTCAGGGGGTTTCCACACCGCCCTGCCCAGAGGGATGCCACACCGCTCTGCCCAGAGGGTACTCCGCCCAGGGGGTTTCCACACCGCCCTGCCCAGAAGGATGCCACACCGCTCTGCCCAGAGGGTACTCCGCCAGGGGGTTTCCACACCGCCCTGCCCAGAAGGGATTCCACACCGCTCTGCCCAGAGGGTACTCCGCCCAGGGGGTTTCCACACCGCCCTGCCCAGAAGGATGCCACACCGCTCTGCCCAGAGGGTACTCCGCCAGGGGGTTTCCACACCGCCCTGCCCAGAAGGGATTCCACACCGCTCTGCCCAGAGGGTACTCCGCCCAGGGGGTTTCCACACCGCCCTGCCCAGAAGGATGCCACACCGCTCTGCCCAGAGGGTACTCCGCCAGGGGGTTTCCACACCGCCCTGCCCAGAAGGGATTCCACACCGCTCTGCCCAGAGGGTACTCCGCCCAGGGGGTTTCCACACCGCCCTGCCCAGAAGGATGCCACACCGCTCTGCCCAGAGGGTACTCCGCCAGGGCGTTTCCACACCACCCTGCTCAGAAGGGATTCCACACCGCTCCGCCCAGAGGGTACTCCGCCCAGGGGGGTTCCACACCGCCCTGCCCAGAAGGATGCCACACCGCTCTGCCCAGAGGGTACTCCGACCAGGAGGTTACCATGCCGCCCTGCTCGGAGAAATACTACTTAAAAATTTTTTTATTTTTGAGCTCTGGACAACGGGGGGGGGGGGTTTGTGTTTTTTTTTGTTTTTTAGGGGCTTCAGGAGCCGCCCCTTAGGGGGGGGGTACTGTCATGACCTCCGCTCCAGTGACCTTTCCCCCAATCTCCACACTCACCTGGTCCTGCACTGCGCAGCTGCAAGCCGTTCCTAATCGGTGGCTATATAAGCAGTAAGGCTTGTAGCTGCCAGTGCAGGACCATTCAGATATGTCACCTCCATAACCCGGACTATCGCTTCCATCTCCCCAATCACCATAACCCGGACACTCATCATCACCACGGACTCTGGCCGTCCACTCCCAGGTTGTGTTTGTCTTGTCTTTATGTTGTAGTTTTGTTATTAAATTATTTTGCCCTTCAGTACTGTGCATTGGAGTCCTCCTGTTCCACCTCACCCCGATCCGTGACAGGTAGCCTGTGTTAATTGAGTTAACTTTAACAAGTTACCATGGTAACGTATCTCACAAACCCAAACAGATATTTTTTTACATCATTCTTGTACCTTGGCAGAGTGTTGTTCTAGTTTTGTGTATATAATTAATAATTAAAGTAAAACTTAAGTGACTGATCTGTTTCGAAAATGTCAGCCCAGATGTTTGTGTTATAATGTAGTATATATATACATTATATAAAGTATAATTATATAATGTATAATGGGAGTAGTTAAATGTCAGAAAAATCTATCAATCAATTAATCAAATGGCAAATAATCCAATGATGCTGAGGAACACAACTGATGATGTGTCCTGCTGCAGAAAAAAGACATGCAGCACCCGTCCTACAAAATGGTATTCATACCAACAAGTCCTTTTAATGTCATTTTATTAGCCGTGGCAGAAACAGTCTGCATAAAAACACTCTAAAATAAGAAATTAAAAAATCATGATAATAAATTGTACTAAAAAATAGTAGTAATACTAATAAAAAAAAAAACTGATAGCAACGATCACTTATAAATATTCATGGAGGCTTGGACCCTTTGGCGGCCTGGTTTTGGCCCCCGGGCCGCATGTTTAACACCCGTGCTTCAGCAGGATGACTGTGGTTATTTTTTTTACCCGTTTCTTTTTCTTGCTGCTTTTCATGTGTTCTGTTTTTGTTTTGTTTTATGTATGTTGGGATGGAATCCATGCATAAGAGAAAAGCTCTGAGACGCTTTTATGTTTTTTTTCTTTGTGTTTTTTTTTTTCCAAGGCTGCCTTAAAGATGCAGCTGCTCTACTGGGGAAAAAAAAACAAACGCTTGATACTAGTAATTTCATCATTTGCACTTAAGATTAACTATCATCACCTTGTACTATATTGTGCAATTAACATACAGCGCTCCCTAATGGTAATGATTAAGAAAGTTGCAGGTGCTGATTAAAACATTTCCCCTTGATTAACCAACGGTAAACAACTTGGTAAAAGGCTTCGCTGATGATAAACACGTTTCTGTAATCAGTCTGTGACAGAAAGACGAGTGAAATGGAGGAAAAAAGAAAAGAGCAGGAACCACAAAACTGAAGGTTTGGAGCCCATAATTAGGCAGCACTTTCCCCCCCCCCCTCTCTCAAACCATTTTCCCAAAAGAAAAGAAGCCTGACTACTTAATTGGAGGAATCAAATTTAGTCAAGCGTCCCGTCGGCTCAAACCTACATCATTAAAGTTGCCAGCTAACAAACATCAAACACGAGGCAGCATTAATGAAGCAGATGTATTAATTTCCCATTTATGAGCAGCTAAGCAACTCACTACGACTCCACTCGCTCGCTCGCCCCCCACTCCCCTCTCTCTCTCTTTCTCTGACAGCACTATTAATGATCTTTAATGCCCCACAGGCAGTAATAGGCCCCACTGGGAGAGCCCAAACACTGCGATTTGTATTGAGGATTTAGACATAACTAGGGAAAAAGGGAAAAAGGAGTGAGATGTTGGGGACAGCTCGGCGGCGCTTGATCAGACCCAGGCCTCGCAGGGGCGGCCGGTGCTCCGGAATAATAAATGACAGCCTCGCCATTAAATCAAACCTTCTGTTCCAAAAAAAAAAAAAAAGGGCCTGAGCGGCTGATTGTCACTAACAATGGAACTGCTTTTTATAAAACACCTCTGGGGAAAGAAATCAAACACAGACAGACAGCGTGGAGAGCGCTGTCGCACTTCAACACCTGACAGTGGACACACTCTGGGACAGATGGACACACTGGGACAGATGGACAGACACACTCTGGGATGAAAAGGGTTAGAAAGTACCAAATTGGTACTTTCTAAATGGTATTTAAATCGGTATTTGCATTTTTTTTTTTAATTAAAAGAGATACATGCAATTGAACTTTAACCGTAATTTAACCGATGACTTAACAAACCAGTCTGTCTCAGGAACACAAACTATGAGACACATCTGGTACAACTGATTAACTTGTTATTATTATTAAGATAGCACCACATCTCATTAGCCTAGCCTAGCCTAGCCTAGCAGTGCTATCTCTATTCATTCCATGTATGGGTCTAGTGGTGCTTCATAGTCAGAGGAGGCGGGGCTTAAAGGTTGTTTTTCAAATCCTCTGTATGCAATAGGACGGTACTACAACCAATCAGTGTAATCTTTAGGATGATGTAGTTAGAGCGACTGAAAGTTGACGGAGGAGTCTGGACAAAGTTAGGAATGACTAAACAAAATGGTGGATTATGGAGCTGAACGACTGTTGTCACTTCTGTAAAAATAATTTAAAGATTGTTGACGTTTTCTCACATTCTTCACTCATCTGTGATAAAAGGAAATCTACACCTGTTGTTGTTCTTCTATGGTTGTTTACACTTGTTTCTGTCCTAATCGTTGCAGTGTCAAAAATGTTGCTTTTTATCTCATGAATTTGCCTTTTCATCTGAGGTCAAAGGTCACATTTAGCAGAAAGGTCAAAATAACATTATTGGCTCGAATTCAAGAACAGGTTGTCATAGAAACTTTAGATTGGCACAAAATAGGTGTGAGATGATGCACTCTGTGAATACTAGTTTAGTCATGTGACCAGCTCAGTGCTTCTAATGCTGTTGATAAAACATTTCCACTCATGTTTCTTAAAAATCTGCACAAGGATCTGAGGATATTGTGTCAAATCGCACAAACTCCAGTTTAAGGAAGGACAAGATGTGATTCTTTCGCCTCCGTCTTCCCAGTGAGGATGATCCTCTTTTGTGCGCTGCTCTCCTCTCCCCCCCCCCCCTCTCCCTGGGGGGAACGCCATCATACATAAAGACAGAGTGGAAGAGCGGTAGCGGCGGCGTACGGCGCTGACAGGCCCAGCTTATCGTCTCTGCAGCTCTTCACTACAAGCGTGATTACCGCTGACAGCTCCCACTGCTGATAAAAGTGGCGACATTAAAGAAAACAGAAGAGCTGCACCAGTGTTTCTTCTCATCAAGCCCCCCCCCCCACAGTTCCAGTAGCTGCTCCTACTGCTCGTCTTCCCACCAGCCCACACCAGGGTGTCAAAGCTGTCGAAAGAGGGAAGTGACATCACAAGAATGTGCCAGCAGTCTGGAGGCTCATCATGTCAGCGGCAGCCTGTCTCATGTCAGCCCCCCCCCCACCCCCCAAAGACGAGCTGTGATCCAGAACTCATCGGCGCACATCAAGACTCCTCGACGAGAAGAAGAAGAAGAAGAAGAAGAAGGAGGGGGAGGAGGGGAAGAAGAAAAAAATTAACAGAATGTTTTTCCATCTTGTTAACTGACAGCATCGTTTGTTAGAGCGCCGTCTCAGCGAGCGAGGAGAGAGTGTGGAAGGCGTTCAGATTGGCAGAGGGAAGAGTTGGCCTAAGTCGAAGCGTGGTGAATTATCGAGTTTGGACCAAGTGTCGGAGCTACCGCGCTCGCTTCTGCGTGGGTTTCAAAGAAAACATCTGAAGTGTGATAGGAGAACAAGTGTGGAGGAGGGCTTGACTAAAAGCTGCCATGATCGCAGGCAGAGCTTCTTTGGTTTTACCATGGCGGCTACAAAACAAAACACAAAACATTTTATTGGAAGTGCCTTTCGTCTGTAGCCTAGCAGCGCTATCGCTATTCATTCCATGTATGGGTCTAGTGGTGCTTCATAGTCAGAGGAGGCGGGGCTAAAAGGTTGTCTTTAAATCCTCTGTATGCAATAGGACGGTACTACAACCAATCAGTGTAATCTTTAGGATGATGTAGTTAGAGCGTCGGAAAGTTGACGGATGTTAATATGTTAGTTAGCAAAGGCTAGCCTCTAAAGCTAATGGCGTTCCACTGGTAAATGTGATGCTCAATCATTGTAGTTAACTGCTAGTAGTGTTTACAGAGTAAAAAATACCCCAGACTTATCCAAACTGTATTTGATTAAGCCTTTAAATGTTATGTATTTAAATAACCGCTAACTAATGTTAGAAACATTATAGATGTAAACATTTTCACATCATATTGGACTGAATGTGGAACTGAACTAACCTGACATTGACACTCCTGCACTAAAATATGGAAATAACCCTCTAAAAATACATTAATATATACTAAATTACACAAAAAATACAGTAAAATGCACTAAAAATACAATAAAAAATATATTAAAAATACTTAAGATGCACTAAAAAGACAATATAAATGCACACAAATACAGTGAAATGCACATTTTAAGAGAAACATGATAGATGTAAACATTATCATTATGTCATTTGACTCTTTTTTTTTTTTTTTAACTGGTTCTTTTCACATCATATTGGACTAAATGTGAAAGTGAAAATGACTTTGACGCCCTTGATGTAGAACATCCAAGCGGCAGAAGCCGGTCCAAAAGCTAGCGGGTGTTCCTCCAGAACTATTTTGTGTTGTGCCAGAGTGAGACAGTGTTGGAAAAGCGGCTGCATCTCTAGGGTACATCTCCAATCTCACAGAGCTTTGGAACTCAGTCAACTCATTTGGACTGGCTCGGCACGGAATGCTTTTGATTCTCTTTTCATTTATTTGAACTGATCTGCTGTGATTAAGAGCTCCGTGTCTCATTATTCTCTTTTGGAGAGGAGCGGGGCATTGGCTTTTGCCAAAATATTTGAATGATTAGGGCCCAGGCACGGGCCATGCCAAAGCGACGGGAAGCATTCACTCTGCTTATTAGATTCACTTAAATGCTGTTGTAAATCACTGCTGCCAGACTGTGCTGCCAGGGCTGGAGTTTGGACCGCCTTCCACTGCCAATACCAAAGCACGCTGCCGAGCCACTAGAGGCAGCTGAGGCTGTTGGTCTCAACTGCTGTTTGTTTGAGCTTGGCCTCCTAATGTAGTGAAAATACTTGTTTGGCCACTTTTGGATTGGTTTCACATTTGAAAATGCAATTAATCAGCTTGTGTGAGTTTGTGGAAATCTGATCTGGTTCAATCGAGGTTGAAAACAGCAGCTGGAGATGATTTCTGTCAATGAGCAGACGTTTGAGTCAAGATGTGAACAACGTGGATTAAGGCACGGACACGGATTAATATTATGACACTGTTCCTACGCAAATACACATATGTGACCCACCACCAGTAAACCAGGCATAAGTGCGTGTAAATCCAAACAGAGTTATGTGTGTATCTTGGTAGAGTGGAAACTAAGGTTTAAGATGGTGAAAAAATGATGTTTCTATCACAAGTAGAACCAAAGTTATGGTCATTTTAATATCCACATTTGGACATATTTTACAATTTGCATATTTTTAGATATTGTCCGTTAAAGTTTTGGACTGTTTTGGGGTAGGAAGTCCTTAGCAACGCATAATAATTTGTATCCGATTGACACAAATTGTTGACAGATGTTAAAGGACACTCTGATGGACATGTCACAGAAGTTTTATATATTATAATAATAGGACAGAAGTGTGACGTATTATAATCATTTGGCTTACACCATTGGACAGAACATTCAATATAAGCTTTTACCTCGTACCAAACACTTGGGTGTTTACCCACGGAACGGAGATCGTTTTGTTCGGCGAAAAGAGGTGGAAGTCGTCTTTGTCTTTGCTCAGCAATACCTGAACTTTTGTCACCGCTTAAATAATTGACTCAATAAACACCTTTATTGATTGGATTTCAATGTAATGACCACAGGAAGTGAACATAGAGGTGTTAAGGTACCGTTTTTTGATAAGGTGTAAACACTAATAACAAATCACCTTCCAGCCTAAATTTGGCTGTAGCTCTGAACGGCTCAGCGCCACTTATGCCTGGTTTGGTGGTGGCGGGTCACATATGGACTTTTTGGAAGGAATTTTGTGTTCACTGATTGGAAGCTTTAACGGTACGGCCACACTGACCGCGAATGTCCACATTCATGCGTCATTACAAGATACAGTTGGCCTCAGACGAATAATTTACCAGAACCCCACAGGTGTGAGTGGACCAGAATCCCACAGGGCTCAGGCCCAAAAATCCCCAAATTCAAAGACTGAATT
>CM035796.1:47777221-47794721 GCA_020466265.1 Siphamia tubifer
CCACAGATAAATAGGAATTACACGTCCAGCTAACTAACATCATGGCTACACAGCGGTCACATGATATACATGGCAGGTGGCGTGCAAACACAAAAGAGCCCGACCCCCCCCCCCCCCCCCCCCCCCCCCCCCCCCCCCCCCCCCCGCCCCCACCCCCCCCCCCCCCCCCCCCCCCCCCCCCCCCCCCCCCCCCCCCCCCCCCCCCAGCTTTCTGGTGAACATTAAAAGCGGTCGATCATTGTTTACCATTAACGGAGCTAATTGAATAATAGCGCCGAGGGCTCCACCTGTTCTCTCTGGATATTGGGCTGAAATAAACGACCTGTGTGTTTCCTGTGTTGCCGTGGCGTCGGCGCTCAAAGGCGTACCCTGGCGGCGGCCATCGTTAAAATAACGTGTCCTAACCCTGAGCAGAGGTTAAGCAGCTAATGTCCTCTGTGGACATGAATAATGTAGATCAGCTTCTAAAAACAAGCACAAATTAATCTATAAATCACCCAGGTCACAGCAATTGTATTAGCACCCCCCCACCCCCCCACCCCCACACAATTCCTCGGCACCACCACCTCAGCATGTCTGTGTGTGTCTGTGTCAGGTTCCTGCTGAGGGAACTTTCTTGTATAAACATACAGTTAAACGTCCTGTTGCTTTAATAAATAGGATGTGGACGCTCACTGTAGGAAAGTGTCCTGGAAAATCTGATCCATTATGTAGGAGTTTGTCTGAACACACGCTTCATACTCACATGTAAAGAAGAGTTTAAAAATACAAACTACCAGCTCAGTCACTTATCCTGACATGTTTCTATCATTTGAACAGGCTCTGTTATACGTACAAATAAAAGTAAAATATGCTGATAATAAACACATGGCATCAGTACAATCAGCCAGGAGGGTCGATACCCCAAATTATGATGACCGCATATGAAAGTAAACAAATAGATCCAAAAAATAAATACAAATAAATGAATAACTCTATAAGTTCCACTGGTCAAACAGTAAAGTCATAGATATTCCATATAAATATATGAGTTATTGGGAATGTGTTAGATACTCTGATCCCATGGATGGATTTAGAACACGATACAAAACATACACTTGACAATAAAATAAGATATTTTCAATAGAAAGTGTTTTATAAATATCTGGAAACAAAGAGAATACTAGATATAGAACCATCTCTAAACTGTGGATTCTGTCCAGAAGAAGAGAACATTTATTTTGGAATTGTTCAACAAAATTGGCTGTGTGCATATGTCATCCAACTGCATACAGATATGTTTAAGGTACTATTTGGTACCCTGGCAGAAACCAAAGGCATACGAAATATAATCCTACTTCTTGGGAAAATTTTTAACTTTGGGTTAAAAAGTAAAAGTAGGGTTTACTTTTCATTGCATAATTTGTTAGCTCTACTGTTAGTTCT
The DNA here is from genome assembly GCA_020466265.1 of Siphamia tubifer. Lineage (NCBI taxonomy): Eukaryota > Metazoa > Chordata > Actinopteri > Kurtiformes > Apogonidae > Siphamia > Siphamia tubifer. Next base: position 47,778,647 of record CM035796.1, read on the forward strand.
ACTGTTAGCTCAGCTGTTAGCTCTACTGTTATCTCTACTGTTATCTCTACTGTTAGTTCTACTGTTAACTCAGCTGTTAGCTCTACTTTTAGTTCTACTGTTAGCTCAGTTGTTAGCTCTGCTCTTAGCTCTACTGTTAGCTCTACTGTTAGTTCTACTGTTAACTCAGCTGTTAGCTCTACTTTTAGTTCTACTGTTAGCTCAGTTGTTAGCTCTGCTCTTAGCTCTACTGTTAGCTCTACTGTTAGTTCTACTGTTAACTCAGCTGTTAGCTCTACTTTTAGTTCTACTGTTAGCTCAGTTGTTAGCTCTGCTCTTAGCTCTACTGTTAGCTCTACTGTTAGTTCTACTGTTAACTCAGCTGTTAGCTCTACTTTTAGTTCTACTGTTAGCTCAGCTGTTATATCTACTGTTTGGTCAGCTGTTAGCTCTACTTTTAGCTCTGCTGTTAGCTCTACTTTTAGTTCTACTGTTAGCTCTGCTGTTAGCTCTGCTGTTAGTTCTACTGTTTGCTCTGCTGCAGCAACAGCGTCACGTGCATTTAGGATTTGGTTTATTTATGTTACATATTTAGATCTTAGATCACAGCACTTTACTTTTTGTGTCATAATAGATAGTCGTGTTACTGTTGAATGTTGGATTTATATTGTGCGTTTATTGTTACTTTTTTGCTCTTCACTCTTATTTCAATTTATGTTTAGTTTAGCTATGTTTGCCTAAAACGTTCCACCTGCTGACCTTTTTAGGAAGTGTTTTTTTTTAATTGATCCCATATTTTGATCACAGCAGGGCTTTTGGACTTTATTTTATGTTAATTTAATTATAATTACATTCATGATAATTGTACAGTTGTATGATTGTGTGTGTGTGTGTGAACTGTTGAACTTTTTCTCACTAAAGGTTAGTGTGAGTTTTTATTTGATCAATATTACAGTATGTTGGGAAAGTGAAAAACACAATAGTATATATGAACACATATTAATATATAATGTTAATGTTAATACATACAGTATATATTAGATCAGGGTAAAACTCCACAGGTGCAGGAAGTCTAACATATCTTCAGTTATAGTATAGACTGTTGACCTTTGCAGTTTAACATTGAATATTAATGTTTATTAATTATACTAAGATGGCATCTAAAACGTTTGGTGACAAAATAATACAAACAAACTGTACTTTGCTGAGCTGTTGTCATGCATTAGTTTAATAGTGTGGTGTTGTGTCACAGCCACTGGAATAGTATTGTTGCTTTAATTGCTATGAGGAAATTATAAAAGCCCCCCTCACCCTACCCCCCCCAAATGTGTGGTTTTTGGAGGGGATTTTTTTTTTCTGTCTCCGTGGTGCTGTATTTGGCCTGGATGCTGCCAGATATTCCCGGCCTGAAATCCTGATCCAGCCCTGGCCCTAGTGTTGGCCTAGTGTTCACCTAGTGTTGGCCTAGTGTTGACCTTGTGTTGCCCTAGTGTTGACCTTGTGTTTGCCAAGTGTTGGCCTCGTATTCACCTAGTGCTGGCCAAGTGTTGGCCTAGTTTGGACCTTGTGTTGGCCTAGTGTTAACCAAGTGTTGACCAAGTGTTGACCTAATGTTGGCCTAGTGTTGGCCTAGCGTTGGCCTAGTGTTCACCAAGTGTTGACCTAATGTTGGCCTAGTGTTGGCCTAATGTTGGCCTAGTGTTGACCTAGTGTTGGCCTAGTGTTCACCTAGTGTTGACCTATTGTTGACCTAGTGTTAGCCTAGTGTTGGCCTAGTGTTCACCAAGTGTTGACCTAATGTTGGCCTAGTGTTGGCCTAGCGTTGGCCTAGTGTTCACCAATTGTTGACCTAATGTTGGCCTAGTGTTGGCCTAGTGTTGACCTAGTGTTGGCCTAGTGTTCACCTAGTGTTGGCCAAGTGTTGGCCTAGTGTTGACCTAGTGTTGGCCTAGCATTGGTCTAGTGTTGGCCTAATGTTCACCTAGTGTTGACCTATTGTTGACCTAGTGTTAGCCTAGTGTTGGCCTAGTGTTCACCAAGTGTTGACCTAGTGTTGGCCTAGTGATCACCTAGTGTTTGCCTAGTGTTGGCCAAGTGTTTACCTAGTGTTGGCAAAGTATTCACCTAGTGTTGGCCTTGGGCACCACATTGACCAGAACCAGACTTTTCTACAGTCTCCATCATATTTCAGATTTAAATGAGGCTAAAAATTGTTGAAAGATTCTTCAGTAAAATGACGCCTTTACACCAAAGTGAGCTGCACACACACACACACACACACACACACACACACACACACACACACACACACACACACACACACACACACACACACACACACACACACACACACACACACACACAAACTTATTGTTCTGAACTGAAGCTGAGCTAATGCTTCACCACAATAGCACTTACGGCTGCTCTAATCCTCCTAGAATTGGTCCATAATACGCAAATCATAACCAGTGCCGTAAACAGCGACACAGCGGGGACAGAGGAAACAAGGAAACATCAGCTAATTAGAAATAATTAGAAATAAGGAGGAAAACAAAGCTGTTTATTTCCCAGATTTTACTGGAATAAACAGAAAAAAATAGATTGTTTGTCAGAGGAAAATATGCTAGAATATAAAGTGGATCCATTTTCTGCTCTCGACAGCAGCCATTAGAGAAAAAGAAAATGTCCTGAAAGGTAGATGGAGCAGCACATTTCAGGTTATTACTCTATTTTTAATCCATTTTAGTCTATTTTTACTGCATTTAATCTATTTTCAGTACATTTTCATGTATTTTTTTTACAACATTTTGCTATATTTTTAGTCACAGAAGCAGAAAATGGTGAAATTATGTCTATTTCACATTTTATTCTTACACAATAGTTTGGAAATGTTTGTAAAACATAGACATAAATATGAAATTGACATTATTTATTTATTGGTACAACAGAATACATTTTTTTGTTTTAATATTATTTATTTTAATATTTAATATTATTTAAGTAGCACTTGTAATAATAGTTAAGATCATTTCCTGGGTTCTGAACAGGAAGTGGATCAGTGCACATGCTCAACATGACCTCAACTCTAAAATAATATCTGTAAAGAACCTGGAAAATACTGAGATACGTATAAAGTTCACCTCACAAACACAATAACTGTCTGCAAACAGAATAAAACGTACATATTTTAATGGAATAATCCCACAAATGTAAGAAATTTGCCAACGTTGGATATACTCGTTTGCATTCTACAATTTTAGATTGTAGAAGATTGTCTGGAGCGGCCTTGGCTCAATTGGTAGAGCAGGTCTTCTAATAACTGAAGGGTTGGCAGTTCGATTCCTGCTCTGTCCTAATCAGTCCGTTATGTCCTTGGGCAAAAAAGCCATTACTGGGAGATGACTTTGTATCTCATCATTTTGACTTAATATGCTTTATAGTCCAGTGTGCCTTATCGTGCGGAAAATACGGTTGTTATTTTTTTAAAAGAATTTTGAAAAGCTTGACGTACCCCCTGTAGTACCCCCACATACCATACAGGGGTACGTGTACCCTCATTTGAGAACTACCGAAATAAAGATTTCAGACAAATCCCAGAATTTACGAGGTGAAATAATCACCTCCACCTGAACCTATATTCATTATTATCATCATCATCGTCTCCCAGATGTACAGTTTAAAGGTGTTCCTCTGTGTGTCGCAGATATAAATGAGTGTTTGTATGTGCAGTGTTCACACACACACACACACACACACACACACACACAGTAACCTATTTCATTTATCACATGTGGGATGCGCTCCTCCATCCTCCATCAAACAAAGCCACAGTAACTCACACAGTCATTTCCCTCTCTTCCAATTACAAATGAGTCCATTAGTGTGTCTGCAGTGTGTCTCCCAGTAATGGCTTGTGAGATTTCCATCATAATCATAATGGCTCCCAGAGCAGCCGTGAGTGCAGATGGAAGGTCGCTCATAGGTAATGAGCGCGCTCACCACCCGAAGGGCAAAACGTCTTCTGCTTTGTTATTTACAACTGTACGCTTTCACTGCTGACATGATGATGATGATGATGATGATGATGATGATGACACACACCAGCACCCTGGAAAAAACTGACAACACTTCTACTGTCATCACCTTCTGATTTTACATACTATACTATACTATACTATACTATACTATACTATACTATACTATACTATACTATACTATTCTATACTATACTATACTATACTATACTATTCTATACTATACTATACTATACTATACTATACTATACTATACTATACTATACTATACTATACTATACTATACTATACTATTCTATACTATACTATACTATACTATACTATACTATACTATACTATACTATACTATACTATACTATACTATTCTATACTATACTATACTATACTATACTATACTATACTATACTATACTATACTATTCTCTACTATACTATACTATACTATACTATACTATACTATTCTATACTATACTATTCTATACTATACTATACTATACTATACTATACTATTCTATACTATACTATTCTATACTATACTATACTATACTATACTATACTATACTATACTATTCTATACTATACTATACTATACTATACTATACTATACTATACTATACTATACTATTCTATACTATACTATACTATACTATACTATACTATACTATACTATACTATACTATACTATTCTATACTATACTATACTATACTATACTATACTATACTATACTATACTATACTATTCTATACTATACTATACTATACTATACTATACTATACTATACTATTCTATACTATTCTATACTATTCTATACTATACTATACTATACTATACTATACTATACTATTCTATACTATACTATACTATACTATTCTATACTATACTATTCTATACTATACTATACTATACTATACTATTCTATACTATACTATACTATACTATACTATACTATACTATACTATACTATACTATTCTATACTATACTATACTATACTATACTATACTATACTATACTATTCTATACTATTCTATACTATTCTATACTATACTATACTATACTATACTATACTATACTATTCTATACTATACTATACTATACTATTCTATACTATACTATACTATACTATTCTATACTATTCTATACTATTCTATACTATACTATACTATACTATACTATACTATACTATTCTATACTATACTATACTATACTATTCTATACTATACTATTCTATACTATACTATTCTATACTATACTATTCTATACTATACTATACTATACTATACTATTCTATACTATACTATACTATACTATACTATACTATTCTATACTATACTATACTATACTATACTATACTATACTATTCTATACTATACTATACTATACTATACTATACTATACTATACTATACTATACTATACTTTACTATACTTTACTATACTTTACTATACTATACTATACTATACTATACTATACTATTCTATACTATACTATACTATACTATACTATACTATTCTATACTATACTATACTATACTATACTATACTATACTATACTATTCTATTCTATTCTATACTATACTATACTATACTATTCTATACTATACTATACTATACTATACTATACTATTCTATACTATACTATACTATACTATTCTATACTATACTATACTATTCTATACTATACTATACTATACTATACTATACTATACTATACTATACTATACTATACTATTCTATACTATACTATACTATACTATACTATACTATACTATAGTATACTATACTATACTATACTATACTATACTATACTATACTATACTATACTATACTATACTATAGTATACTATACTATACTATACTATAGAATACAACAGTTTTTTTCCCCATGTGTTTGCATATAATGCAAAGCACATTGTTCTTCATATTTATTATGACTGACTTCTGACTTATACAAAAATCTTTGCAAAAAAAAATGTGCGCCCCACTGCTGTAATTAGACCAAAAATTTTAACGCTAAAATGTCGCAAAAGATATGCAATCAATCAGGATTGACATTCCGATTCACAGATTTCATATAAAACGTGAATAACCAGAAAAAATGTCCATTGGAAATGAATTGGGCCATGTTTACGTGGCTATAACTCCCAAACAATACATCAGAGCATTTTGTAGAAAACAGGGAAAATTCTTCGGATTGGCCCAGAGATTACACGTGTAGTCTCATAATTCTGATATGTCATATGGATTTCGCATTTGTATGACAAATAATACCCCAATCATCTTTAATGGGACCGCCAAAAAATTTCCTTTTTTGCCAATGCTACTGCTTCACCATACTTTGTCGCGTCTTTAAAACATAGTCATTTTTGTGGTGTCTTTAGGATGTGATTGTCATGAGGGTGTGATTTACGGTTGTCGATAGAGAACTCAGTAAATCCACCCTGAAAAGACCAAAATCTGACTTTTTATCAGTGGGTGATGTCATCGCTAGAGCACGAGAGAAGAAAAAATGAAGCTGAAAAATGTCTCAATAACTCGTCCTCACGGCAAAACCATAAATAGTAGACAAACAATCTTTTCCACAAATGTTGCCATGGTTGTGAGAATTCAAACAAACCAGGGTTTGAAGATCTAGCTCTTTTTAAAGTGAAATGACAGGAACCTGTTTGGGATGATGTCAGGGATTTCTGTCAATAGACTTCTATTGGAAAAATCATTTCTGTCTCATGTTGAGTTCAGTGTTTTTCAAATTGTTCTAACTCACTTATTTTTCACAGTACACACATAAAAAGTACATGTACTTGTTCCTCACACCCTCCTGTCACTCATCATCAACTTTGTTTTCACCAATTATTTACACTTTTACCAAAAATCACAGGAGTTCAGAGGCATGGTTTAACATCCAGACAGACTTTACTCCAAGTCAGCTCTCTGTGTCTGCGTGTGTAACTACGGGCCAGTTTCCATGGCAACGGGGAAAGACCTTTACTCACAGAAAATGGGAGGAGCTTTAATAGAAGTGACTCAGTCCACAAACACTAACAAACGGATTCACATATGAAGTGAACAGCAGATATTTCTTCCTTTCACCAGAAACAACTACAGCGACAAGAGACAAACACACGCTCTAGCTGATCCTACATTTGAGAAATAGGAAATATATATATATATATATATATATATATATATATATATATATATATATATATATATATATATTTATATATATATATATATATTTATATATATAATGTCTACTTACAAAATCATAAGTGGTTTCATACCGTGAATTTTTCATAGAGTTGCATTCTACATGTAAAAGGCCCCCTACCCCCCCTAAACCCTTTAAAAATGATAAAAAAAAATTTGCCAATATGTGTTAAAAGTAAAAGAAAATGTATATTTTAGATATAATTTATTGGTGTCAGTGGGTAAATGTGTCTTCACTGACTGAACATTAAACATTAAACCATTTAAATGAACCAGACATGTGGGTCATTTTCATACCAGACATGTGGGTCATTTTCATACCAGACATGTGGGTCATTTTCATACCATTGTGTTTGTTTTAATTGTCACCCACACGATGCTTTAAAGGCCGGGGGGTACTTGCTGTTCCTCAGAACCGTCACCTCCACCCTCCATCATCAGATTAGTGAATATAGTGGATGTTTTTTCTAAAACTATCTCCTCAGTCACTGTCTCTCCTTCAGTTTCTTTCTCCTTTATCCAAAGCAGTAACAGTTTCTCCATCTGGTCGTTCAGTGATGACCTCTGACCTCTTTTTCTATATCACACAGATACCTTTGGAAGGGCTCGCTGCTTTTAATGCATCCTTCTGCTTCAATATTGTACCGATGGTAGACAGGTTTCTACCATATTCCTTTATGATATCACTCACATTTTTCTATCATCTCCTGTTTCACTTCTTCTTTTCATTCGCACCAGAATCACTGGATAGTTACTGTAATAAAGTTTAAATGAACACACTGGGAAAAAACTCACCAGACAACAGTAACTGTGTGATGAATGAGGGTCAAAGGTCACCAAAAGCATGATGGGTAGCTCCCTCATAGCCAATGGGATGATACATACAGTACGTACATGATGTATTTACGTACATCACAGACATTTTATGTCTCAGGGGGTTCAGTTTCGCTTTGTAAATATAATTTTTTTTCATATTCAGAGATTACTAGCATTATTCGTTAGCTGGGTCTTTCGCAAGTAGAGGTATGTGTATATATATATATATATATATATATATATATATATGATTATTTGATCACATTTTCCAGATGTTGAATCACATGACTCCAGAGACAAAGGTCGGCAGCTCGTACTATCCTCAAATTGTTTTGCAAGCTGACATTCTTTTGTTGTGCGTTCCTCTTTGGTGGAGCTAGCAGAACTAGCAGAACTAGCATTGGTGCTAACGGTGTCAGGATGACTCACCTCCACTTGTCATTCCAAACACATCCTCTTTTTTTTCGGAGGCCTCAGAGTGCGCTGCCACATCTGCATCTTCTGCCAATTATTGTGTGACTGTGTTAGAGCGTGAGCGCCCACAGTGCGGGAGCGCCGGCTGTCTGCATGGCCGCAGGGCATGAGGGAGCGTCAGCGGCGCTGTTCACTCAGCTCAGCCTTAATTGACTGGAGGGATGTGAGCTGTTGTGCTGCGGCTCATATCAACCACACCACCTGACATTTCCACCCAAGATTCCACGGCTTCAGGAAGGTCTGCGCTCGTCTTCAGATTCACAAACTGTCACCGGAGCGATCGATAGAGGATCATTACAGCGATCGATACCTGACGACAGTGCGGAGCAGGAGGTTATTCCACCTGATCATCTGTCTTTTATCAGAGTCGAGGTGGAAACAACAGAATAAAACTGAGTCCATGGTGTCATTAGTCCCGTTTCCAGGTTTTCTTCCTGTTTAATCCAGAATAAAGGTTCATTCCTCTTTCAGATGAACCATGTAATCACCTAATAACAGTTGAAAATGATAAATCACTATTAAACTGAATTCTTAGTAAGTTCTGTCCAATCAGAACCCTCTGTACGTCTAGCTCTTTGGGAATGACAATCTTTGGTACTCTAAAAAAATCCCTTTTCCTTCTCTGGGTTAGAACGATTGTCGCAGCCGCACACGACACAAAACAATATTTTCGCAACTGTAAAGTTACTCAGCTTCACTTCCTGCCCTCCATCTGAAAATCACACACTGACTATATAACAATATGACGTCATGTGAAATCAACCTATATGACCCATAACACAACACATGTATGAAGGTCTATTATTCATACACCCCTGTGTTTTAACATCACTACTAGTGATGCGGGGGTTTTACAGAAATCCGCCCCGCCCAAACCCAAGACGTGGCTAGGCCCGCCCCGCCCAACCTGCATGATGTCACGTATGGATAAACCCAACCCGCCCGCTATCAACCCGCGAGCTTAAATTTGTCTCTAAACTCACATAGTACATTCGCAGCATCTTTACCTTGTGCTTCTAATGTTAAAAGTCATGAAGCATCATTTTTGCCTCCTTTCTAACGTCTCAATATGCACTCCAGCACATAAAATAGACTCCACCCACATCATCACTCTATAAAGACAACACATACAACGTTTCCGTACAACCTTCGCATCGCCTGTTTTAATCTTCTCCCTGATCAAGTCCCACATTTTCACTCTTATCTCTGAGTGTTCAGGGAGATTTGGCGCTAATAACAAATAACAAAAAGTTGGGATAAAAAAGCATTCAAAACAGGAAGTGACGGGCTTGTACATGCGCGAGCCGAGCACACACACACACACACACACACACACACACACACACACACACACACCTCAGCGGGTATTGATCGTCCCTGACCCGCCCCACCCGCATCCGCAATATGTATTAATACTGCGACCCAGCCCGCCCGACTCGTGGGTCACCCGCGGATATCCGCTGGCCAGTGGGTAGCCCGCACAACACTAATCACTACAGTATTTTACTACATGACGAGAATAAAAATAAAAAAACATTCAAAGTTTGGTGACTTTACTTGTTGAGTTATTTCACCAGTGGCTGCAGTTTTTGACAGAAAAGGGATTTGTGTTTTGTACAGAATGTTACGCATAAATCAGGAGTGAATAAGTGTTGTGGACTGTAATCCTTAATCTGCTGCTGAGTATAAACCCCAGAGATGCAGCGAGTCACTGCAGAAGAACATCACAAAAAAATGAGGGACATGGAGACTAGACCTGGAACCAACGGCTACGTTTACATAATGTTTATTTTTTATTCCCAATTAGTTATTTGGAATAAAATAACTTGGAATTAAAGGTACTTCTTCATATTAATTCTGAATAAAGGTTTCCATGGAAACGGGTGTAATCCACTCAAGTTAATTGGTCTTTCAGAGCTGAAGGTACAGAGGGTTCTGATTGGACAGAACGCCACCTAACATGTGGACGTCTACTGGAAGAAAACCATGGTGTCCACTTCCTGTTTTGCTTTAACTGTCAACATGTTAGAGCAGATACTACATGTGATGTTTGACTTTAGTTTTAGCATTTCATTCCCAGGGCTCTAGAATACCTTTTTACACACACATTTTTCAGCCACATTGGATTCAACATAGTTTCACATGATCACTTATTTTTTAATTGTTGTCCAGACAGACAATATTGATTTGTAAATGATTAATCAACAATTTTGAATGTTATTGTTTAAAGATGGTAAATAATAAACAGAAGGTTGTTGGTTCAAACTAATATTGGATCAATTACTTTCTTTGATTTTGATTGAAATTGAATCCAGTGAATCAATGGGAAACGAAATCAGTTGAGAACTGAGCAAAGCGTCGTGATTTTAGTGACAGACTGGAAAAATAAACAAAGTTGTAAACAAATTGTTTACAAAGGCAAATTTCAACAAAATGATCAGTTACGTGCCCAGTGTTTAGATCTGTCTAATGAATCAATCAGAATGAAATCTGTTAAGAAATGTGGGAGGAGTGACTTTAGTGAATTAGACCACGATGACGACGGAAAACAATGGACGATAATGGACAACAATGATGGATGATGACTGACGCACGATGCACGATGACGATGACGATGACGGACGACGATGACGGACAGTCTGACTAACAACGGCAACATACGGAATGACTGACGACGGCGACAGATGACACCGACGGATGCCGACGATGACAATGACAATGACGGACGCAGCACAACGACATCAGCTCGTCTTAGGGATGAGCTAATAAAACCTCTTGTGTAAACAAGACTGTCCCAGCATGCACGGCGACAACCACAAACAATTCTAACAACATGAGGGTCTGTGTGTGTGTGTGTGTGTCTGTGTGTGTGTTGTGTTGTGTGTGTGTTGTGTATGTGTGTATGTATGTGTGTGTGTGTGTGTGTGTGTGTTGTGTGTGTGTGTGTGTGTGTGTGTGTGTGTGTGTGTGTGTGTATGTATGTGTGTGTGTGTGTGTGTGTGTGTGTGTGTTGTGTGTGTGTGTGTGTGTGTATGTATGTGTGTGTGTGTGTGTGTGTGTGTGTTGTGTGTGTGTGTGTGTGTGTATGTGTGTATGTATGTGTGTGTGTGTGTGTGTGTGTGTGTGTGTGTGTGTGTGTGTGTGTGTGTTGTGTGTATGTGTGTGTGTGTGTGTGTGTGTATGTGTGTATGTATGTGTGTGTGTGTGTGTGTGTCTGTGTGTGTGTTGTGTTGTGTGTGTGTTGTGTATGTGTGTATGTATGTGTGTGTGTGTGTGTGTGTGTGTGTGTGTTGTGTGTTGTGTGTGTGTGTGTGTGTGTGTGTGTGTGTGTATGTGTGTATGTATGTGTGTGTGTGTGTGTGTGTGTGTTGTGTGTGTGTGTGTGTGTATGTGTGTATGTATGTGTGTGTGTGTGTGTGTGTGTGTGTGTGTGTGTGTGTGTGTGTGTTGTGTGTATGTGTGTGTGTGTGTGTGTGTGTATGTGTGTATGTATGTGTGTGTGTGTGTGTGTGTGTGTTGTGTGTGTGTGTGTGTGTGTGTGTGTGTGTGTTGTGTGTGTGTGTGTTGTGTGTACGTGTGTGTGTGTGTGTGTGTATGTGTGTTGTATGTATGTGTGTATGTATGTGTGTGTGTGTGTGTGTGTGTGTGTGTTTCAGCCTGTCAGCTCCAGGCTCAGACCACCCTTTCCCCCCTTAACCCCCCCCAGGGCCGTTGCTCTGCTTGTTAGAGCGGCTGTAATTAGGTGGCAGAGCTTGTTGCATGTGGCCCAGGTCACAGAGGCATGTCCAACCCTTGTCCTGATTGTTCCTCAGGGAATTATTGACAAAACACAAGGAGCTATTGCATGTTGGCTTCTAATTATGTGTACAAGACATAGATGGCCCCAGGGAAATTAAATGAAATTCCCCAGCTTGATGGGTCCTCCACACTCCTGGGAGCCATTCTGCTTCTTATTAAGCTCAGCCATTGTCTTCCTTTATGAGGCGGTGGTGGCGGCGTTCAGCTTTAACACCAACTAAACCATTTGAACTGACTGCTGATACACCAACTGACCATGATGGAAAACATCAGCTTTTATTCCTGTTTCATGATAGAATAAAGGTTCATTCCTCTTTCAGATGAACCATGTAAACACCTAATGCCAGTTGAAAATGATAATTCACTATTAACACTTTAACCCTTTTATTATGATATTGGTCCATTTGACACATTTCAGTTTTTGTGTTGAACAAAGAACTGCTTATCTTTTCTTTCTCTTGAAAACATGACCATAATTGGTCCACCAGCCACGGCTTGAATAAACCTGCAGTGCACAAAAGGATATGTCTTTAAATAAATATGTATGTATATATGTATATGTATATATATATATATATATATATATATATATATATATATATATATATATATATACTGTATATAGTACAGCACGTAATAATGACCAAAATATTCAGTAAAATAAACAAAAATTAAACACTGAGGATTTTTATGTTTGAGATTATGTCCAATTTTAAGGGTGTATAAAAACCTTTTTCTTACAACTGCACATGAACATAATTTCAGCCGAAAGATCTACAAGGAAATAGTTTTAATTAGAAATTATTTTATTCAGAAAAAAAGAAAAATATACAGATTTAATTAAAAAAAAAAAAAAACATCATGTAAATGTAGCCGGTGTAAAGAATAAGGCAGTAAATATTAGGGGTGGGGAAAAAAGAATCGATTCACAAATGAATTGGTGTTTTTTGTTTTACAGTTTTTAAATCAATTTTTTTCCATTTTTAAATTATTCCTTTTTAACCAGGTGGGAATAAAAAAATGAGCACTTGTCTCCAGCAGAGGGCAAAATGTTTTCTTTGAGTAGCTATGATGTCATATTCATTCCCAGAAAAACTTGAAGGGAAGACAGAATAGTGGACAACAGAGATAAACAACAAAAAAACAAAACACCATCACATTCCAAAGTGTGGAAAAACTTTGGATTTTTAGCACATGTGACATACTGCGGAAACACCACAAACGTTACTGCACACTGAGCAAGACATGCAGAGCAGGAACAGCTAAAGAAGATAAATAAATACTGAAGAAAATAGATTTTACTATATTTTCACTCTGACAATCAATGGTTTATTTTTTAGGTTATTCATATATAAGGCGCATTAAGCTAATGCGATAAAAAGTCAAATTTATCAGATAAAAGTTTAAATTCCCAGTCACTAAACACAACCACATTTAATCCATATATTAGTTTCACTGTCAGTAAATTAAAGTCTTTTCAGTTCACCTTATAGTCCAGAAAATACACTATCTTAATATTCTAATTCTGTGAGACTTGGCGCCACCAAGACATCTGGTGCCCTAGGCGACCGCCTAGTCTGCCTATGCCTAACACCAGCCCTGCATACAGGCTGTAAAATAAGACACCTGCACAAGGTAGGAATGTGTAATCAGTTTCCTGACACTGCGGCGCCTTCTGGAACCTTCCAAACACTTGTGCTCTAATTCCCTTGGCCCACATACTGGACAGGAATTGATAGTTCCCTGCTTGTGCAAATGAAGTGATAAGGGGTCTCACCCAGATTACACAAGGCCTAAGTGGTGCTGAGGAAGCTTATGGAGATGAATGCATTCATGAGGCCGCCTGACACATTCTTAAGAAGCACTGTAATAAGGGATAAATCAAACTGCTTCCATTTTGCCTTTGAATGATTTCAAATTAAAGCGCAGGGAGACGCTCGACCTCCCGGGAGGCGACGTTGGCCTCGGTTACGAAGCCAGGACTGACCCCTCCGTATATCCCTCTATCATTCACAGCAGCTAATGGCTAATTTAAAAGGCCGGCATCAGCGGTAAATACTCCATTCCTTTTGATTCAGCTCATTGGGATGTCAGATGTCTGTGAATATCCAGACGATAAGGGCAGATCCCACAGGTCTGCCCCCACCCACTCATTATTCTCACATCCTTTAATATTTCAGCGTATTATGTCATAAGATGGTGAATCTTACTGAATATTTTGGTCATTATTATGTACGTATTTATGTACAGTATATATATATATATATATATATATATATATATATATATATATATATATGTGTGTGTGTGTGTGTGTGTGTGTGTGTGTGTGTGTGTGTGTGTGTGTGTGTGTATTTAAAGACATATCCTTTTGTGTACTGTAGGTTTATTCAAGTCATGGCTGGTGGACCAGATGTGGACATGTTTCCATGACGTGTGTCCTGTTAATGGAGCCTGAACGCAGCATCATTAGAAAAACTCCATGTGTGAGTCATGGTAGCATCACACCTGTTTACAGCCAACGTCTGCTGTAAAAATCAATGACAGCTAATCAATGAATGTGATTTATCCTCCTGGAAATGTCCTCTAACTGTAGCTTTGATGCTTTCCATTTGACTGAATGAATCTGGGTTTTTATATTTGTGCTTCTGCATCCTGTGTCTGGAATTGATTATAATGGAGTTAAATTGTAAAAAGAACCATGTATGACAGTTAATTGCATTAATGTTTCTAACGTCATAGCATAAATTGAGTTAAGTGTGTTCTAAAGTTCAGTACGTTCACTGTGCTTCCAAAAGAAAATCCAACCAAACAACATGAAGTCATTGTCAGTGTCACTGGCTACATTTACATGATGCCTTTTAATTCTAAATTATTTATTTTGAGTAAAATAATTCGGAATTAAAACCGGGATAAACTCGTGCCTGTATTTGGAATTCAGTTTAATAGTGAATTATCATTTTCAACTGGAATTAGGTGTTTACATGGTCAGGGTCTGTGTTAGTTATAGTCACACTAGGCGGTTGCCTAGGGCACCACATATCTTTGGGGCGCCAAGTCCTACAGAGTTAAAATATTATGCTACATTATTTTCAGGACTATAAGGTGAAATGAAAAGACTCTCACAATGCGCCTTATATATGGATTAATTCTGGTTGTGTTGGCCTAGTGTTGGTCCAGTGTTGACCTAGTATTGGCCTATTGTTAGCCTAGTATTGGTCTAGTGTTGGCCCAGTGTTGGCCGAGTGTTGGCCTAGTATTGGCCTAGTGTTGGCCTCGTATTGGTCTAGTGTTGGCCCAATTTTGACCTAGTATTGGTCTAGTGTTTGCCCAGTGTTGGACTAGTGTTGGCCTAGTATTGGTCTAGTGTTGGCCTGGTGTTGGTCTAGTATTGGCCTAGTCTTGGCCTAGTGTTGGCCTAGTATTGGTCTAGTGTTGGCCTAGTATTGGCCTAGTATTGGCCTAGTGTTGGCCTAGTATTGGCCTAGTGTTGGCCTAGTGTTGGCCTAGTGTTGGCCTATTATTGGCCTAGTGTTTGCCCAGTGTTGGACTAGTATTGGTCTAGTGTTGGCTTAGTATTGGACTAGTGTTGGCCTGGTGTTGGCCTAGTATTGGACTAGTGTTGGCCTAGTATTGGTCTAGTGTTGGCCTGGTGTTGGTCTAGTATTGGCCTAGTCTTGGCCTAGTGTTGGCCTAGTATTGGTCTAGTGTTGGCCTAGTATTGGCCTAGTATTGGCCTAGTGTTGGCCTAGTATTGGCCTAGTATT
>CM035796.1:47804721-47820455 GCA_020466265.1 Siphamia tubifer
AGGTAACAGTCAAACCTTCTACAATCTTCTGTTTCCACATCAAAACTCTTCCAAATCTATCAAAAAACCTCAGCAGGTAATCTAAAAAAAACAACACCCACGCCCTCACACAGCAATAATACGTTTTTTTCACCACACTTTCTGTAGAATAAAGTTATGTTTCAGTGCCAGAGTCGTCACCTTTTAAAGGTGTAGGAGCTGCTGCATTTTTATTTTTTTATTTAAAAACTCAACTTCTTTTGTCCATCAATAACACTGTGCTGCTGTTTCTGAGATGAACAAATGTGTTAAATCTAACCCTAACCACATTTGGACCACATTTAGAATATATACATATATATATATATATATATATATATATATATATATATATATATATATATATATATATATATATATATATATATATATATATATATAAAATGTTCCTCTCGCCCCACGTGGGCGGTGTCTCCTTCAGACTCGGGTCCTCTACCAGAGGTCTGGGAGCCTGAGGGTTCTGCGCAGGATCTTAGCTGTTCCTAACAATGTACTCTTTTGTACACAGATCTCTGATGTTGTTCCTGGTATCTGCTGGAGACATTGTCCCAGCTTGGGGGTCACTGCCCCTAATGCTCCGATCACTACTGGTACCACTGTTGCCTTCACACTCCACATTTTCTCTAACTCCTCTTTCAGCCCTTGGTATTTCTCAAGCTTCTCATGTTCTTTCTTTCTCATGTTGCTATCACTGGGGACTGCTACATCTATCACCACCACTGTCTTCTCATGTTTATCCACCACCACTATGTCAGGCTGATTGGCCATCACCATCTTGTCAGTCTGGATCTGGAAGTCCCACAGGATCTTGGCCTGTCTGTTCTCTGTCACCTTTGGGGGTTCTCCCATCTTGACCCTGGGTGTGCCCTTAGGCAAGGCACTTTACGCTATACATGCCGATACCTCACGATGAGCGATACAATAAATAGAGTCATACCGGCTTGGACGGCGCCCGGGACAACAAGGTCCGCGTTAGGGGTTGAGGAACCAGGACACCCTGATGTTAAATTGGCTACTGGAACAAGACATTCATGGAGCAGGATATATATATATATATATATATATATATATATATATATATATGAGCAATACTAGAAGAGCATCTGGGAGAAGGAGGCAACACATAACACCAATGCCCAATGGCTGACAGACTTACAGGCAGAGCACAGCCAACTCCCAGAACAAGACCCAGTAGTCATCACACTAGCAGACATCCAAACCAGAGTGTCCAAAATGAAGAGCTGGACAGCACCAGGGCCCGACATGATTCATACCTACTGGCTTAAGAAACTGACAGCACTCCATGAACGCCTAGCAGCACAGATGAACCAGCTGCTGATATCGGGAAACCACCCAGAATGGCTAACCCAGGGCCGGACAGTCCTCATAATGAAGGACCCCTAGAAGGGAACAATACCATCTAACTACCGGCCTCTAACCTGCCTCAGCACCACATGGAAGCTTCTATCAGGCATCATAGCGACTAAGATGAGTAGGCACATGGAGCAATACATGAGCAGAGCACAGAAAGGAATAGGCAACAACACCAGGGGATCCAAACACCAGCTACTGGTTGACAGGGCAATTGCCCGAGATTGCAAGATGAGGAACACCAACCTGTGCACTGCCTGGATTGACTACAAGAAAGCCTATGACTCAATGCCAGATACATGGATACTGGAATGTTTAAAACTGTATAACATCAACAGGACACTAAGAGAGTTCATCCAGAACTCAATGAGGCTGTGGAAGACGACTCTGGAGGCCAACTCAAAGCCAATTGCACAAGTGAGCATCAGATGCGGCATTTACCAAGGAGATGCTCTGTCCCCCCTGCTGTTCTGCATAGGCCTAAACCCCCTCAGCCAGATCATCTCAAAGAGTGGCTTCGGATACCAGTTCCGAAGTGGAACATCCATCAACCACCTCCTCTACATGGATGACATCAAGCTGTATGCCAAGAATGAGCGTGACATTGATTCCCTAATTCACCTCACCCGGATCTACAGCAAAGACATTGGGATGTCATTGGGACTAGATAAATGTGGGCGGATGATATCTAGAAGAGGAAAGGTGATCACAACTGAAGGGGTTGACCTACCTGAAGGGAACATCACAGATGTGCAGGAAAGTTACAAATACCTAGGGATCCCACAGACAAATGGTAATCATGAGGAGGCAGCTGGGAAGTCAGCCACAGCCAAATACCTGCAGAGGGTAAGACAGGTCCTGAAAAGTCAGCTGAACGGCAAAAATAAGATCCAGGCCATTAACACCTATGCCCTGCCAGTAATCAGATACCCAGCTGGGATAATATCCTGGCCACTGGAAGAGATACAAGCCACTGATATCAAGACAAGGAAACTCCTTACCATGCATGGAGGGTTCCACCCCAAGTCCAGTGTCCTGAGGCTGTACACTAAGCGAAAGGAAGGGGGCCGAGGACTAGTAAGTGTCAGAACTACTGTCCAGGAGGAAACGGCGAACCTCCAGGAATACATCAAGAAAATGGCCCCCAATGACCAACTGCTAAGTGAATGCCTCAGGCAACAAAAGCCCAGTAAGGTCGAGGAACCAGAGAGGCTATCATGGAGGGACAAACCCTTGCATGGCGTGTACCATCGACAAATTGAGGAAGTGGCTGATATGGAAAAGACATACCAGTGTCTGGAAAAGGCTGGACTAAAGGACAGCACAGAGGCGCTACTCATGGCTGCACAAGAACAAGCCCTGAACACCAGAGCAATAGAGAGGTCTACCACATCAGGCAGGACCCCAGGTGTAGGCTGTGTAGAGAAGCCCCTGAAACAGTCCAGCACATCACAGCAGGGTGTAAGATGCTGGCAGGTAAGACATACATGGAGAGGCATAACCAGGTAGAGGACATACTGTACAGGAACATCTGTAAAGAGTATGGACTGGAGGTCCCAGGGTCAAGATGGGAGAACCCCCCCAAAGGTGACAGAGAACAAACAGGCCAAGGTCCTGTGGGACTTCCAGATCCAGACTGACAAGATGGTGATGGCCAATCAGCCTGACATCGTGGTGGTGGATAAACATGAGAAGACAGTGGTGGTGATAGATGTAGCAGTCCCCAGTGATAGCAACATGAGAAAGAAAGAACATGAGAAGCTTGAGAAATACCAAGGGCTGAAAGAGGAGTTAGAGAAAATGTGGAGTGTGAAGGTAACAGTGGTACCAGTAGTGATTGGAGCA
Source organism: Siphamia tubifer (assembly GCA_020466265.1). Classification (NCBI taxonomy): domain Eukaryota; kingdom Metazoa; phylum Chordata; class Actinopteri; order Kurtiformes; family Apogonidae; genus Siphamia; species Siphamia tubifer. Next base: position 47,807,977 of record CM035796.1, read on the forward strand.
TTAGGGGCAGTGACCCCCAAGCTGGGAGAATGTCTCCAGCAGATACCAGGAACAACATCAGAGATCTGTGTCCAAAAGAGAACATTGTTAGGAACAGCTAAGATCCTGCGCAGAACCCTCAGGCTCCCAGACCTCTGGTAGAGGACCCGAGTCTGAAGGAGACACCGCCCACGTGGGGCGAGAGGAACAATTTTATATATATATATATATATATATATATATATATATATATATTATGTCTGAATGTATGGAAAGTGTCACTTCTTTATGTATTTTTTAACTATATTATAATATATTGACACAATACAATTTTCTGTACATTATATACATATATTTTTTATTTTCAGTTTATATTAAAATATATTTTTGTTGTTGTTTTGTAACTCTTATCTCTTCTTCCTTGTGTCAGTATCAACATTTCCTGAACATTTCATCCAAATCCATCTATAACTTTTTCGGCTTTTCTTACTAATAAACAAACAGATAAAACCATATATTTTTTAATAATAATAATGTTTTTGACCTGTGTCTGTCTTTTGTCGCTATTAAGCATCCTGGTATTTTGTGTATCCTTTTATGTCACCTTTACCTGCAAACAAATCTACCTTTGGGTACAAATAAAGTTACCTTTACTTCACCTATACAATAAAATAACATAACATCATATTTTTAGTTATAAAAATATAGAGAAGATCGTCAGGGTTCCATAATATTAACACAATAACACCCCTTTGACAGCGATGGTGTAAAAACTGTCATTTAGGAGGAAAAGCTGTAGCACGTTGTCATGGCGACGTCAGCAGCAGCAGTCGTTCTGCATCAGCGCTAAAGCTCCTGGACGCGCTGACATCCTCACCTTGTGTGGTTTTTTCAACGGAAAAATGAGGTGGAAATTTCTGTCAATTAGGCTGTTTCTATTTAATTACCAGTGTGTCAGTCACCCCCCCCCCCCACTACCCCCCCATTACCCCTCCACCCCACCACCACCCCTGACCTTCCGTCCTGTGGTCTTACGCTCTGCAGTGTCATTACTGTAACGCTGGCAGGTGATGGGTGGAGGGGCAGGGGTAGGGGTGGGGGGTCTGCAGATCTGGGAATAAGACAAATAAGTACTAAATCAGAAATGTTCACTTTTTATTTCATAATTCTCTTTTTTTTCTGATATTTTTGACTTTTTATTTCATAATTCTGAGTTTTTTCTTAAAGTTTGAGGGGTTTATTTTAAATCTTGGACACACTGACATCCTCGCCTTGTGTTTTTTTTTCAGTGGAAAAATGAGGTGGAAATTTCTGTCCATTAGGCTGTTTCCATTTAATTACCAGTGTGTCAGTCAGGTGGTGGGGGGTGAGGTGCCCCTCCAACCCCACCACTACCCCTGACCTTCCCTCCTGTGGTCTTACGCTCTGCAGTGTCATTACTGTAACGCTGGCAGGTGATGGGTGGAGGGGCAGGGGTAGGGGGTGGAGGGGCAGGGGTAGGGGTAGGGGGTGGAAGGGCGTGTGTGTGTGTGGGTGGGGGGGGGTCAGCCCAGCTGCACTAGCAGTGCTGCAGAAGGGAATGGAAGGGGCTGTTTGTGTATGTGAGGACCTGTTTGAGGACTGCTGCTTCCTGCTGACCTCCTCATCCATCAGACAGGCTCCATCCATTTACCCACCCCCCACCGATAACACCCCCCCTCCCCACCCATCAGCATGAACACTCTGCCAGACTTGGTTTCTGGGCTTTAATTTCTCATCTGTGGAGTCCTAATGAGCTCCGCCTGCTCGTCCACCTCCAAGACCCCACTGATTATCTGACAGGGGGTTGGGGGGGTGGGGGCACTTGTCAATGGCGAGAGGTGGCATTTACACTGTTGACCTTACTGCCAAGCAGAGGTGGTCGAAGTACTTAAGTAGAAGTACAACTCTTTGTGTGGAAAAATACTCTGGTAAAAGTAGAAGTACTGATTCAACTGCTTTACTGAAGTAAACGTAATAAAGTACAAAAGTAAAACTGTATATATATATATTTTTTTTTGGTATGGATGAAATAATACTTAATTAAGCAGGAAAAAACTGAAAAAAAATCAAATATATCCAAAAATAAAGCCTTTAAATGTGACAATGGCCTTTTTTTCCAACACTCCTGCTTCTTCATACTTTGTGGCACAGACTTCATTTAAACTTTCAAACACAGTCATTTTTGTGGTGTCTTTAGGATGTGATTGTCATGAGGGTGTGATTTACGGTTGTCGATAGAGAACTCAGTAAATCCACCCTGAAAAGACCAAAATCTGACTTTTTATCAGTGGGTGATGTCATCGCTAGAGCACGAGAGAAGAAAAAATTAAGCTGAAAAATGTCTCAATAACTCGTCCTCACGGCAAAACCATAAATAGTAGACAAACAATCTTTTCCACAAATGTTGCCATGGTTGTGAGAATTCAAACAAACCAGGGTTTGAAGATCTAGCTCTTTTTAAAGTGAAATGACAGGAACCTGTTTGGGATGATGTCAGGGATTTCTGTCAATAGACTTCTATTGGAAAAATCATTTCTGTCTCATGTTGAGTTCAGTGTTTTTGAAATTGTTCTAACTCACTTATTTTTCACAGTACACACATAAAAAGTACATGTACTTGTTCCTCACACCCTCCTGTCACTCATCATCAACTTTGTTTTCACCAATTATTTACACTTTTACCAAAAATGGCAGTAGTTCGGCAGTATGTTCACACCTATTTTTTCCATGTAACAGAGTGTGGAGCTGTCTATGAGTCTGCCCTTTGAAGTTCCCGCCACTGCTCATCACCATGGCAACAGTGCTCCTGGCACTATGAAACACCTGCAGACAATTAAGACTGTGGGAGGAGCTTTAACATGATTGACAAACACTGTGGGCGGGGCTTTAACATGACTGACAGACTAACAGATCTGCTTCATTTTGGTGAGTTCAGTGGTTTTAAAACTGCTGTATCTCACTTATTTTTAACAGTACAGGAAAAATAAATATATCTACTTGTTCCTCAGACCCTCCTGTCACTCATCATCAACTTTGTTTTCACCAATTATTTACACTTTTACCAAAAATGGCAGTAGTTCGGCAGTATGTTCACACCTATTTTTTCCATGTAACAGAGTGTGGAGCTGTCTATGAGTCTGCCCTTTGAAGTTCCCGCCACTGCTCATCACCATGGCAACAGTGCTCCTGGCACTATGAAACACCTGCAGACAATTAAGACTGTGGGAGGAGCTTTAACATGATTGACAAACACTGTGGGCGGGGCTTTAACATGACTGACAGACTAACAGATCTGCTTCATTTTGGTGAGTTCAGTGGTTTTAAAACTGCTGTATCTCACTTATTTTTAACAGTACAGGAAAAATAAATATATCTACTTGTTCCTCAGACCCTCCTGTCACTAATGATCAACTTTGTTTTCACCAATTATTTACACTTTTACCAAAAATCACAGGAGTTCAGAGGCATGGTTTAACATTCAGACAGACTTTACTCCAGTCAGCTCTGTGTGTCTGTGTGTGGAACTACAGGCCGGTTTCCATGGCAACGGGGAAAGTCCCTTATTCACAAAAAATGGGAGGAACTTTAACAGGAAATGGGAGGAGCTTTAATAGAAGTGACTCAGTCCACAAACAGATTCACATATGAAGTGAACAGCAGATATTTCTTCCTTTCACCAGAAACAACTACAGCGACAAGAGACAAACACACGCTTACATTTATTTCAACTAATGGATGGAAGTATAGTTTTTCATACTGTCACCTTTGTCTAGTTTGAAAAAGTAATGAGTCTATTCTGAGAATATAAAGAGTACAAAGTATAGATTTTTTTTTTTTTTTTTACATTTTACATTTTTACATTTTTTTTTACATTTTTTTTTGCATTTATCAGACTCTCAGGCAATATAAACAAACATACACTCAGAACAAATATACATAACCTAATTGTCCCTCAATGGGTTAGAAACAAAGACACATCAGACTGAACAAAAAAAGTATAGTCTGTCGTAAAAGTGTAAAAGTACAGATATTTCTATAAATGTAAAGAGTATGAAGTACAGATATTTCTACAAAAATGTAGGGAGTAAAAATAAAAAGTTGGCTGAAAAATAAATACTGAAGTAAAGTACAAATACCAAAAAACTGTGCTTAAGTACAGTAAAGGAAGTACTTCTACTAAGTTACTTCCACCTCTGATCCAAACGGAGTAGGAACAGAAAGGTGAAGCAGGGCCGTATCTAAACATGAAGTGTATTCACTGAAGTTAAAATCAGTTTATTATCGTCCGCTGTAAAAGATGAAACACATGAAAAGGATCAACGCTCTGACTTTTTATGTTCACAAAAACTCATTTAACCCAAATTCTATCAAACACTGGTGGTGCCTTTTCAACTTGTGGTGTGAAAATGGACTTTTATTTCTATACTTAAGTACAAGTGTGTACTTTTCCTTCATCTTTACGAGTGAATCCACTAATTACTGTGACTCAGCGTCGTCTGTTTTCCTCCCATGTTAGTGTTCATGTAATTATCACAGCCAATAATAATAATAATAATACGAATAATAAAGGATTAGATTTCTATCACACTTTTCAAGGCACCCAAAGCCCTTTACATCATTGATCCAGTGATTACATTTTGGTGGTGGGGTGGGTGGGGGGGGTATACTGTGTGTAAAGTTCCTGTTCCGTTCCTGACGTTGCTCTGATGGTAGTCGATGGCAGTGGCGGTGGTGGTAGTTGATGGTAGTCGATGGCAGTGGCGGTGGCGTTCCAGGCCCGTGTGGGCGGAACAGGGATTTGCCGGTTATTGTATAGCAGAGAGCAGTGTAGGTCCGTGACACCCGCTAACCTTGGCCAGGGCTAGCGGGACTTAGGGGGGGTATCCATCACCGTAACAACCCCCCAGACCCAGAGCGAGGGGAAAAGCCACAGTAGTTGTCGGGGGAGGGAAAAAGCTTGTAAAAATGTAATGCACTCCACAGAGCGGTGGTGTCATACTCAGTTATGGAAAATAATCCCAGATGCCTGCAGTGTAAAATGGAGCTGTAATGTGCTCGCCTCCTAACCCGCCCTGACAGCCATGATGTACGACTACCATTACCGGAAAATATCACTTCAACTAACCCGTGATCCGGCTCCGCTAAGGGTCATATTATCCATGAGGAACAAATTACACCCCCACCCCCTCCCCCCTCCTCCGCCACCCCAAAGTAAATACAAATTTCCTACACCGACTGGGTACAAAGCGTCGGAAGTGGGAAGGGGGGAGGGGTTTACCTATGATGACAACGCTCCGCTAGAGTGACAAGGATGATAAAGTACATGACAAATCACCGGCTGACAGGGTACTCTAGTGCAATCAGCCTCAGCCTCGGCCTGGCGAGCACCCACTCAAGCCTGTAAACACTACGCTCTTCTTTGGAGGGGGGGGCAAAACACATAATCTTTTAACGCTGACAAGTCGCTCTCTTCCTTTTTATTACTCATCCTTCCCACTGCGGCGAAAAACAGGGAGGGCTCGCAGGGGATGCGGTGGAGGGGTGGGTGTATAAAACGGTTTTATGTACAGCGCTGCCGAGTAGTGATTGAGAAACACGACTCCTCGGCTGTAATTGCCTGAGGGCAAACACAGTGAAACAATAAAGGAAGAGAAACAGCAAATATATTACACAGTTCACATCTTTATTTTTATGTCAAGGACAAACAGGTTCTGTGCGTCTGGATCTAAAGCATCTACTTTATCCCTGCGTCTACCCAATGAGAACAAAGAGCAGCAAATTATTATTATAGCGCTCCCTTTTTCCCTTCGCACCGACATTAATAAGACGCAAAGTGTTTTCAAATGTCATTTACAGGTTAGTGCTGCTGATAGAGCGAGTAAAGAACAGTTAAGAAGCAAAAGGTGTGGTCTATGAAAAATAAAAAGGCCTGAGGCAAGAGGAGAGAGAGAAATAAAAAGAATAAAGTCCTGTCCTGACAAAAGACTTACGCAATTTCTACCTCGAAGAGTAAATGTACGATAGGCTGAAACATACGGGCACCCCAAAGTTTAGAAAAATTGCGATAAAATTCTTGCTTAGCCACGCTGTCCCTATAAGATGCACTTAAAAGACTTTAACTTTTATCAAAAAAAAAACAAACATATTTCATAAATTTGACTTTTTATCTGATAATTTTGGCTTTTTATGTGATAAATAGGACTTTATCTCATAAGTTTTGCTTTTTTATCTCATATATATGACTTTTTTATCTCAATTTTGTCTTTTTAGCTAATAATTCTGACTTTTTATCTTATACATTTGACTTTTTATCTCATAAGTTTTGCTTTTTTATCTCATATATATGACTTTTTTATCTTAATTTTGACTTTTTTGTCTTATAATTTAGGCTTTTTATCTTATACATTTGACTTTTTATCTCATAAGTTTTGCTTTTTTATCTTATATATATGACTTTTTTATCTTAATTTTGACTTTTTTGTCTTATAATTTAGGCTTTTTATCTTATACATTTGACTTTTAATCTCATAAGGTTACATTTTTTATCTAATAATTGTACCTTTTTTTCATTCATTTTAGATCCCTTCATCTACCCAAGGAGAACAAAGACAGTCAAACTATAGCTCTCCCTTTTTCCCTTCGCACCACCATTAATAAAAACGGTTAGTGCTGCTGATAGAGCGAGTAAATAACACTTAAGAAGCAAAAGGTGTGGTCTATAGAAAGTAAAATAAAAAAAGGGCCTGAGGCAAGAGTAGAGAGAGGAATAAAAAAAAAAAAAAAAAGCCAACAGAACGATAAAGTCCTGCAGATTAAAGCTCCGAGTCCTGTCGTGACAAAAGACTTATGCGAGCGGTGAAAAGGTAACCCTGGAAAGTGCACTTGAGTACGAGCAGATATTCAGATGAAAAATATTTGGCCGTTTTCAAGGTGCCACTTAGTCGCAAAAATCACTTAAGCATTAGAGAGTACAGACAGCGGCGGTATTTGAGTGCACTTGACAGTAATATACAAAGACCACAAAGCAAACGCTGTGGTTTCATGCTAATCAAGAAGATTAATAGTGAGAGACGGTTTCAGAAGTGCTTAAAAATCCATAAAAGAGCCAAGGTGCACTTAACACTTATATCAAACATTTCTACCAACGTCTGGATGATACAGGTGATGATGATGATGATGATGATGATGATTGAGAAGCACACACACACACACACACACATGTAAAGGCCTGTTGGTGTATCTACATGAATGACACCTGAAGCTAAGCTAACATAGCGCTAACACCAATGAAGCAGATCATCAGAACTGGGAACAAACTGCTCCAAATTAACAAACACACTTTTTTTTTTTTTTTTTGTACCTATTTAAGTTTAGATTAATTTTGTCTCATTTTTTCATACATTTTGCTGTTTACATTTGTCAATGTTTCCCTTATTTTGTACATTTTGGACTCATTTTTAATCCTTCCCTCTATACATCTGTCATGTTTATTTTCTAATTTTCCTATTTTTTTTATATCTAATTCCTATTTTGTTATCTTTTATTAATTTCTACTAATTTTTCCAGAATTTTGCTTCTTCTGTTTTGTCCATTTTTCCCTTATTTTGTATATTTTTTTGAATATCTCCCTCTCTCTCTCTCATGATTTCTGACATCACTGACTGACTGAGAAATAAAATAAAATAAACGTTTCCTCCAAATTGTTGGGAAATAGTTTGAAATATTGTATTACTTATGACGTAACATGGGACCAGTCTTTATCAAACAGAATGTCAGAGTGAAGCTAATGGTGATGTGGAAGCTAACGATGACCCGTACAGAGCCAGAGTCATGTGACCGTATCCCAGTACGACATTAACATGAGGGCGTGTCCTACAGGTCACTTTGTAATCAGCAAATATTCCCACAGCTCCCGACACACACACAAACACACATCCATTGTCTAACTGCGTCTTATCAGAGTCTGGCACCTCCTCCTCCTCCTCTTCCTCCTCTTCCTCTTCCTCCTCTTCCTCTTCCTCCTCTTCCTCTTCTTCCTCTTCCTCCTCTTCCTCTTCCTCTTCCTCTTCCTCCTCTTCCTCTTCCTCCTCTTCCTCTTCCTCTTCCTCTTCCTCCTCTTCCTCCTCTTCCTCTTCCTCTTCCTCCTCCTCCTCCTCCTCCTCCTCCTCCTCCTCCTCCTCCTCCTCCTCCTCCTCCTCCTCCTCCTCCTCCTCCTCCTCCTCCTCTTCTTCCTCTTCCTCCTCCTCCTCCTCCTCCTCCTCCTCCTCCTCCTCCTCCTCCTCCTCCTCCTCCTCCTCCTCCTCCTCCTCCTCCTCCTCCTCCTCCTCCTCTTCCTCCTCCTCTTCTTCCTCCTCCTCTTCCTCCTCTTATTCCATTTCCTCCTTTTGAAGGGCCTCTAAATGACCCACATTTGTCCCAGTCTGAATACATTTGACCCATTAAAACCCACCTGTCCTCCTCATAACGTACACTGTAAAATGTTTATTTATTTTTGGCCTTTTTTTTGGGCTTATTTTGTTACTTTTTTGTATTAATTTTGTCTCATTTTATTCTTTTCGCAAATTTCGTAGCAAATATTTAGTTTTTACTCATGTTTGTCCATTTTTTTTCATATCTCTCTCTCGTTATCCATCTATCTAACATGTCGTCATCAGAAGTTTTTGGCCCGATCACCAAAATCTTGACCAATCACTGCCGATCAATGAAGGAATTTTAAATGTCCATACCTTTCATCTACGAATAGATACTTACAGCCATAGATGAAACTATTTGGTAATTTTGTAATCAATATTTTTGTAATCCAGTATTCTGTCAATTTCTATCTTGCTATCGATTAATCGAGCAATTGAAATAATTCCATGTTTTGACACATCATTAGGAGTGTTCTATATGTATGAGTTATTATAAATATTGATAATTCTGAACAAACAATGGAACAAAACAAAGCAGTGAGTGAAACTAAAAATAAACACTTTGGAATTTGTCTGTTTTTATTATAGTTTACACTTTTGGTGTTAAAGGGTTAAAGTAGACCAGTTAAAGAGTTAAACTAGACCAGTTAAAGGGTTAAAGTAGACCAGTTAAAGGGTTAAAGTAGACCAGTTAAAGGGTGAAAGTAGACCAGTTAAAGGGTGAAAGTAGACCAGTTAAAGGGTTAAAGTAGACCAGTTAAAGGGTTAAAGTAGACCAGTTAAAGGGTTAAAGTAGACCAGTTAAAGGGTTAAACTAGACCAGTTAAAGGGTTAAAGTAGACCAGTTAAAGGGTTAAAGTAGACCAGTTAGAGGGTTAAAGTAGACCAGTTAAAGGGTGAAAGTAGACCAGTTAAAGGGTTAAAGTAGACCAGTTAAAGGGTTAAAGTAGACCAGTTAAAGGGTTAAAGTAGACCAGTTAAAGGGTTAAAGTAGACCAGTTAAAGGGTTAAAGTAGACCAGTTAAAGGGTGAAAGTAGACCAGTTAAAGGGTGAAAGTAGACCAGTTAAAGGGTTAAAGTAGACCAGTTAAAGGGTTAAAGTAGACCAGTTAAAGGGTTAAAGTAGACCAGTTAAAGGGTTAAACTAGACCAGTTAAAGGGTTAAAGTAGACCAGTTAAAGGGTTAAAGTAGACCAGTTAGAGGGTTAAAGTAGACCAGTTAAAGGGTGAAAGTAGACCAGTTAAAGGGTTAAAGTAGACCAGTTAAAGGGTTAAAGTAGACCAGTTAAAGGGTTAAAGTAGACCAGTTAAAGGGTTAAAGTAGACCAGTTAAAGGGTTAAAGTAGACCAGTTAAAGGGTTAAAGTAGACCAGTTAAAGGGTTAAACTAGACCAGTTAAATGGTTGAAGTAGACCAGTTAAATGGTTAAAGTAGACCAGTTAAATGGTTAAAGTAGATCAATCAATAAACTGAAGACTGAAGTGTTTTCAGTTGTGTTCGTTCATCCGTGCACAGACACATCTGGATGTGTGAAACAGTTGTAGCCTAATAATTAAACTACCTTGGTACATTTGATAAAATAATTACAACACTGAGGCTACATGCTAACAGATGCTAGTACTCACCAGTGAGGCTACATGCTAACAGATGCTAGTACTCACCAGTGAGGCTACATGCTAACAGGTGCTAGTACTCACCAGTGAGGCTACATGCTAACAGGTGCTAGTACTCACCAGTGAGGCTACATGCTAACAGATGCTAGTACTCACCAGTGAGGCTACATGCTAACAGATGCTAGTACTCACCAGTGAGGCTACATGCTAACAGGTGCTAGTACTCACCAGTGAGGCTACATGCTAACAGATGCTAGTACTCACCAGTGAGGCTACATGCTAACAGATGCTAGTACTCACCAGTGAGGCTACATGCTAACAGGTGCTAGTACTCACCAGTGAGGCTACATGCTAACAGATGCTAGTACTCACCAGTGAGGCTAAATGCTAACAGATGCTAGTACTCACCAGTGAGGCTACATGCTAACAGGTACTAGTACTCACCAGTGAGGCTACATGCTAACAGATGCTATTACTCACCAGTGAGGCTACATGCTAACAGGTGCTAGTACTCACCAGTGAGGCTACATGCTAACAGGTGCTAGTACTCACCAGTGAGGCTACATGCTAACAGGTGCTAGTACTCACCAGTGAGGCTACATGCTAACAGATGCTAGTACTCACCAGTGAGGCTACATGCTAACAGATGCTAGTACTCACCACTTAACAAAAAGAGTCCACTTTGACAAAGTGTCGTTGAAGTGTGGATGCGTTCGTTTCAGATGCTAATGCTATTTAGCTGTGTGCACACTGTTGTCTGCCTTACATTAAAAATGGTCCCAAACATCTACTATTAATTCATTAACTATATTTTAAAAACTACAGAAAGAGTCGAGACCAGAGGAACCTGTTCTGTAGTGTGTTTGACAGTTTGAAAATGGTCTCTAGTAATTGAACTGACCCAATTGGCTTTTTGATCAGCATATTTTTTTTCCGATCACAGATCAAGCTATTTTTAGGCCATATCAACCAATTCTGATCAACAACCGATGATCAATGCAACACTATTAATGTGTTCAGTGTCATACTTATTTAAAGTTTGCCCATTTTCTTACCTTTTTTGTTTTTTTCATTATTAATTTTGTCTCATTTTTCACAAATTTCGTAGCAAACATTTACTTTTTACTGATTATTGATGCTTATATTTGTCTATTTTTGACCATAACGAGCCATGTTTGTCCTGGTCTGAATATATTTGACCCATTAAACCCACTCTGCTCTGGCGCATCCTCCTCATAATAGACGGAGTCCAAATGACGGTTGACGGCGGTGGGCGTAGCGCAGCGTTCGCCTGGCAGGAACAGATAGCGGCAGAGGTGACGGTGACTGAGGAGGGGCTAAAAGAGTTGAGTGGGAGCTCCAATTACTCCCCAGCATCAAAGAAGAACACATGAGTCAGCCGCTGTCATAGGCGTCTCCTATTTACTAATTCACTCCTCTATTACTTCAACACACAATTAATCAATGACAGGAAGGTGTAGTCGACGCTGTTCATCAGGAGCGTAACGTGAACCAGAGTGAATTAATACAGTCACTAGGGGGATTACAGCTTTACCCTGCACTCGCTCTCTTCCCCAAACAGAAAAGAATTGCCACAGAGACAGGAGCAATTTAAATCGACAACACTGAGTAATGACTCAATTTGCTTCACAGTCTAAACACCACAAGCAAATGGCATTACTAAATCATTAGAGTGGATCTGGAGTTAGCAGGCGTTAGCTAACAAACAAACATGGCCGCTCTGAGGATGTGAACATGTGGATGTTATAGAAATGGAACCCAGCTACGTAACCCTCGACAGGTTCATATAAACATTCACCCAACACTCCTTTACCCCCCCCACCGTATGACCAGAGGTCCACCAAGGACAGTTTGTCCGTCTGTCAGCAACGTCACTCAAAAGTTATGGATGGATTTTGATTTAAAAAAATTCAAGATGTGTTGGGAGTGTCACAAGGAACAAATGATTAAATGTTGGTGGTGATCTGGAAGAGATCCTGGATCCTGGATCCTGGATCACTTTTAAATTTTAATTCCGGTAAATGGAGAATACATTGATCCAGAATCCAGGATCTCTTGTGACACTCCTAAGACATCCTGAAAATGTTATCATAATCCATCCATAACGTTTTGAATAATGTTGCTGACAGACAGACAGATAGACAGACAGACAGACTGTAGTGAAAACATAACCTCCTTGGTGGAGGGTCAGAAAGATCTGAGAGGATCCAGGTCCATATGTCAGGGTAAGATAAGGATAATTATGTCCAATGAAATGCATTAGCTAACACATTTAGCTTAGCTTACCAGACTAGCATCAATGATAAATAGCGCTAACAACCTTCTAATCAACCTAATGTCATCATGAAATAACAAAATATGACTGTGTAATTACGTAGCACTACATTCTATATGTTATTTACACATTATTTTTTCCATGTTGTGGTTAGCGTGC
>CM035796.1:47820555-47823055 GCA_020466265.1 Siphamia tubifer
AGACATGTGGGTCATTTTCATACCAGACATGTGGGTCATTTTCATACCATTGTGTTTGTTTTAATTGTCACCCACACGATGCTTTAAAGGCCGGGGGTACTACCTCCACCCTCCATCATCAGATTAGTGAATATAGTGGATGTTTTTTCTAAAACTATCTCCTCAGTCACTGTCTCTCCTTCAGTTTCTTTCTCCTTTATCCAAAGCAGTAACAGTTTCTCCATCTGGTCGTTCAGTGATGACCTCTGACCTCTTTTTCTATATCACACAGATACCTTTGGAAGGGCTCGCTGCTTTTAATGCATCCTTCTGCTTCAATATTGTACCGATGGTAGACAGGTTTCTACCATATTCCTTTATGATATCACTCACATTTTTCTATCATCTCCTGTTTCACTTCTTCTTTTCATTCACACCAGAATCACTGGATAGTTACTGTAATAAAGTTTAAATGAACACACTGGGAAAAAACTCACCAGACAACAGTAACTGTGTGATGAATGAGGGTCAAAGGTCACCAAAAGCATGATGGGTAGCTCCCTCATAGCCAATGGGATGATACGTACAGTACGTACATGATGTATTTACGTACATCACAGACATTTTATGTCTCAGGGGGTTCAGTTTCGCTTTGTAAATATAATTTTTTTTCATATTCAGAGATTACTAGCATTATTCGTTAGCTGGGTCTTTCGCAAGTAGAGGTATGTGTATATATATATATATATATATATATATATATATATGATTATTTGATCACATTTTCCAGATGTTGAATCACATGACTCCAGAGACAAAGGTCGGCAGCTCGTACTATCCTCAAATTGTTTTGCAAGCTGACATTCTTTTGTTGTGCGTTCCCCCTCTGGTGGAGCTAGCAGAACTAGCATTGGTGCTAACGGTGTCAGGATGACTCACCTCCACTTGTCATTCCAAACACATCCTCTTTTTTTTCGGAGGCCTCAGAGTGCGCTGCCACATCTGCATCTTCTGCCAATTATTGTGTGACTGTGTTAGAGCGTGAGCGCCCACAGTGCGGGAGCGCCGGCTGTCTGCATGGCCGCAGGGCATGAGGGAGCGTCAGCGGCGCTGTTCACTCAGCTCAGCCTTAATTGACTGGAGGGATGTGAGCTGTTGTGCTGCGGCTCATATCAACCACACCACCTGACATTTCCACCCATGATTCCACGGCTTCAGGAAGGTCTGCGCTCGTCTTCAGATTCACAAACTGTCACCGGAGCGATCGATAGAGGATCATTACAGCGATCGATACCTGACGACAGTGCGGAGCAGGAGGTTATTCCACCTGATCATCTGTCTTTTATCAGAGTCGAGGTGGAAACAACAGAATAAAACTGAGTCCATGGTGTCATTAGTCCCGTTTCCAGGTTTTCTTCCTGTTTAATCCAGAATAAAGGTTCATTCCTCTTTCAGATGAACCATGTAATCACCTAATAACAGTTGAAAATGATAAATCACTATTAAACTGAATTCTTAGTAAGTTCTGTCCAATCAGAACCCTCTGTACGTCTAGCTCTTTGGGAATGACAATCTTTGGTACTCTAAAAAAATCCCTTTTCCTTCTCTGGGTTAGAACGATTGTCGCAGCCGCACACGACACAAAACAATATTTTCGCAACAGTAAAGTTACTCAGCTTCACTTCCTGCCCTCCATCTGAAAATCACACACTGACTATATAACAATATGACGTCATGTGAAATCAACCTATATGACCCATAACACAACACATGTATGAAGGTCTATTATTCATACACCCCTGTGTTTTAACATCACTACTAGTGATGCGGGGGTTTTACAGAAACCCGCCCCGCCCAAACCCAAGACGTGGCTAGGCCCGCCCCGCCCAACCCGCATGATGTCACGTATGGATAAACCCAACCCGCCCGCTATCAACCCGCGAGCTTAAATTTGTCTCTAAACTCACATAGTACATTCGCAGCATCTTTACCTTGTGCTTCTAATGTTAAAAGTCATGAAGCATCATTTTTGCCTCCTTTCTAACGTCTCAATATGCACTCCAGCACATAAAATAGACTCCACCCACATCATCACTCTATAAAGCCAACACATACAACGTTTCCGTACAACCTTCGCATCGCCTGTTTTAATCTTCTCCCTGATCAAGTCCCACATTTTCACTCTTATCTCTGAGTGTTCAGGGAGATTTGGCGCTAATAACAAATAACAAAAAGTTGGGATAAAAAAGCATTCAAAACAGGAAGTGACGGGCTTGTACATGCGCGAGCCGAGCACGCACACACACACACACACACACACACACACACACACACACACCTCAGCGGGTATTGATCATCCCTGACCCGCCCCACCCGCATCCGCAATATGTATTAATACTGCGACCCAGCCAGCCCGACTCGTGGGTCACCCGCGGATATCCGCTGGCCAGTGGGTAGCCCGCACAACACTAATCACTACAGTATTTTACTACATGACGAGAATAAAAATAAAAAAACATTC
>CM035796.1:47828055-47830555 GCA_020466265.1 Siphamia tubifer
TATATATATATATATATATATATATATATATATATGTGTGTGTGTGTGTGTGTGTGTGTGTGTGTGTGTGTGTGTGTGTGTGTATTTAAAGACATATCCTTTTGTGTACTGTAGGTTTATTCAAGTCATGGCTGGTGGACCAGATGTGGACATGTTTCCATGACGTGTGTCCTGTTAATGGAGCCTGAACGCAGCATCATTAGAAAAACTCCATGTGTGAGTCATGGTAGCATCACACCTGTTTACAGCCAACGTCTGCTGTAAAAATCAATGACAGCTAATCAATGAATGTGATTTATCCTCCTGGAAATGTCCTCTAACTGTAGCTTTGATGCTTTCCATTTGACTGAATGAATCTGGGTTTTTATATTTGTGCTTCTGCATCCTGTGTCTGGAATTGATTATAATGGAGTTAAATTGTAAAAAGAACCATGTATGACAGTTAATTGCATTAATGTTTCTAACGTCATAGCATAAATTGAGTTAAGTGTGTTCTAAAGTTCAGTACGTTCACTGTGCTTCCAAAAGAAAATCCAACCAAACAACATGAAGTCATTGTCAGTGTCACTGGCTACATTTACATGATGCCTTTTAATTCTAAATTATTTATTTTGAGTAAAATAATTCGGAATTAAAACCGGGATAAACTCGTGCCTGTATTTGGAATTCAGTTTAATAGTGAATTATCATTTTCAACTGGAATTAGGTGTTTACATGGTCAGGGTCTGTGTTAGTTATAGTCACACTAGGCGGTTGCCTAGGGCACCACATATCTTTGGGGCGCCAAGTCCTACAGAGTTAAAATATTATGCTACATTATTTTCAGGACTATAAGGTGAAATGAAAAGACTCTCACAATGCGCCTTATATATGGATTAATTCTGGTTGTGTTGGCCTAGTGTTGGTCCAGTGTTGACCTAGTATTGGCCTATTGTTAGCCTAGTATTGGTCTAGTGTTGGCCCAGTGTTGGCCGAGTGTTGGCCTAGTATTGGCCTAGTGTTGGCCTCGTATTGGTCTAGTGTTGGCCCAATTTTGACCTAGTATTGGTCTAGTGTTTGCCCAGTGTTGGACTAGTGTTGGCCTAGTATTGGTCTAGTGTTGGCCTGGTGTTGGTCTAGTATTGGCCTAGTCTTGGCCTATTGTTGGCCTAGTATTGGTCTAGTGTTGGCTTAGTATTGGACTAGTGTTGGCCTGGTGTTGGCCTAGTATTGGACTAGTGTTGGCCTAGTATTGGTCTAGTGTTGGCCTGGTGTTGGCCTAGTATTGGCCTAGTATTGGCCTAGTATTGGTCTAGTGTTGGCCTGGTGTTGGTCTAGTATTGGCCTAGTCTTGGCCTAGTGTTGGCCTAGTATTGGTCTAGTGTTGGCCTAGTATTGGCCTAGTATTGGCCTAGTGTTGGCCTAGGATTGGCCTAGTATTGGCCTAGTGTTGGCCTAGTGTTGGCCTAGTGTTGGCCTATTATTGGCCTAGGGTTTGCCCAGTGTTGGACTAGTATTGGTCTAGTGTTGGCTTAGTATTGGACTAGTGTTGGCCTAGTATTGGCCTAGTGTTGGCCTAGTATTGGTCTAGTGTTGGCCTGGTGTTGGCCTAGTATTGGCCTAGTGTTGGCCTAGTATTGGTCTAGTGTTGGCCTAGTATTGGACTAGTGTTGGCCTAGTGTTGGCCTAGTATTGGCCTAGTGTTGGCCTAGTGTTGGCCTAGTATTGGACTAGTGTTGGCCTAGTATTGGCCTAGTATTGGTCTAGTGTTGGCCTAGTATTGGCCTAGTATTGGCCTAGTATTGGCCTAGTGTTGGCCTAGGATTGGCCTAGTATTGGCCTAGTGTTGGCCTAGTGTTGGCCTATTATTGGCCTAGGGTTTGCCCAGTGTTGGACTAGTATTGGTCTAGTGTTGGCTTAGTATTGGACTAGTGTTGGCCTAGTATTGGCCTAGTGTTGGCCTGGTGTTGGCCTAGTATTGGCCTAGTGTTGGCCTAGTATTGGTCTAGTGTTGGCCTAGTATTGGACTAGTGTTGGCCTAGTGTTGGCCTAGTATTGGCCTAGTGTTGGCCTAGTGTTGGCCTAGTATTGGACTAGTGTTGGCTTAGTATTGGCCTAGTATTGGTCTAGTGTTGACCTAGTATTGGCCTGGTGTTGGCCTAGTATTGGCCTAGTGTTGGCCTGGTATTGGTCTAGTGTTGGCCTAGTATTGGCCTAGTGTTGGCCTAGTATTGGCATAGTGTTGGCCCAGTGTTGGCCTAGTATTGGTCTCGTGTTTGCCCAGTGTTGGACTAGTATTGGCCTAGTGTTGGCCTAGTATTGGTGTAGTGTTGGCCTGGTGTTGGCCTAGTATTGGCCTAGTGTTGGCCTAGTATTGGCCTAGTGTTGGCCTAGTATTGGTCTAGTGTTGGCCTAGTATTGGCCTAGTATTGGCCTAGTGTTGGCCTAGTGTTGGCCTAGTGTTGGCCTAGTGTTGGCCTATTATTGGCCCAGTGTTTGCCCAGTGTTGGACTAGTATTGG
>CM035796.1:47840555-47848055 GCA_020466265.1 Siphamia tubifer
GACATTGGGATGTCATTGGGACTAGATAAATGTGGGCAGATGATATCTAGAAGAGGAAAGGTGATCACAACTGAAGGGGTTGACCTACCTGAAGGGAATATCACAGATGTGCAGGAAAGTTACAAATACCTAGGGATCCCACAGACAAATGGTAATCATGAGGAGGCAGCTGGGAAGTCAGCCACAGCCAAATACCTACAGAGGGTAAGACAGGTCCTGAAAAGTCAGCTGAACGGCAAAAATAAGATCCAGGCCATTAACACCTATGCCCTGCCAGTAATCAGATACCCAGCTGGGATAATATCCTGGCCACTGGAAGAGATACAAGCCACTGATATCAAGACAAGGAAACTCCTTACCATGCATGGAGGGTTCCACCCCAAGTCCAGTGTCCTGAGGCTGTACACTAAGCGAAAGGAAGGGGGCCGAGGACTAGTAAGTGTCAGAACTACTGTCCAGGAGGAAACGGCGAACCTCCAGGAATACATCAAGAAAATGGCCCCCAATGACCAACTGCTAAGTGAATGCCTCAGGCAACAAAAGCCCAGTAAGGTCGAGGAACCAGAGAGGCTATCATGGAGGGACAAACCCTTGCATGGCGTGTACCATCGACAAATTGAGGAAGTGGCTGATATGGAAAAGACATACCAGTGTCTGGAAAAGGCTGGACTAAAGGACAGCACAGAGGCGCTACTCATGGCTGCACAAGAACAAGCCCTGAACACCAGAGCAATAGAGAGGTCTACCACATCAGGCAGGACCCCAGGTGTAGGCTGTGTAGAGAAGCCCCTGAAACAGTCCAGCACATCACAGCAGGGTGTAAGATGCTGGCAGGCAAGGCATACATGGAGAGGCATAACCAGGTAGAGGACATACTGTACAGGAACATCTGTAAAGAGTATGGACTGGAGGTCCCAGGGTCTAGATGGGAGAACCCCCCAAAGGTGACAGAGAACAAACAGGCCAAGATCCTGTGGGACTTCCAGATCCAGACTGACAAGATGGTGATGGCCAATCAGCCTGACATCGTGGTGGTGGATAAACATGAGAAGACAGTGGTGGTGATAGATGTAGCAGTCCCCAGTGATAGCAACATCAGAAAGAAAGAACATGAGAAGCTTGAGAAATACCAAGGGCTGAAAGAGGAGTTAGAGAAAATGTGGAGTGTGAAGGCAACAGTGGTACCAGTAGTGATTGGAGCATTAGGGGCAGTGACCCCCAAGCTGGGAGAATGGCTCCAGCAGATACCAGGAACAACATCAGAGATCTGTGTCCAAAAGAGAACATTGTTAGGAACAGCTAAGATCCTGCACAGAACCCTCAGGCTCCCAGACCTCTGGTAGAGGACCCGAGTCTGAAGGAGACACCGCCCACGTGGGGTGAGAAGAACATTTATATATATATATATATATATATATATTATGTCTGAATGTATGGAAAGTGTCACTTCTTTATGTATTTTTTAACTATATTATAATATATTGACACAATACAATTTTCTGTACATTATATACATATATTTTTTATTTTCAGTTTATATTAAAATATATTTTTGTTGTTGTTTTGTAACTCTTATCTCTTCTTCCTTGTATCAGTATCAACATTTCCTGAACATTTCATCCAAATCCATCTATAACTTTTTCAGCTTTTCTTACTAATAAACAAACAGATAAAACCATATATTTTTTAATAATAATAATGTTTTTGACCTGTGTCTGTCTTTTGTCGCTATTAAGCATCCTGGTATTTTGTGTATCCTTTTATGTCACCTTTACCTGCAAACAAATCTACCTTTGGGTACAAATAAAGTTACCTTTACTTCACCTATACAATAAAATAACATAACATCATATTTTTAATTATAAAAATATAGAGAAGATCGTCAGGGTTCCATAATATTAACACAATAACACCCCTTTGACAGCGATGGTGTAAAAACTGTCATTTAGGAGGAAAAGCTGTAGCACGTTGTCATGGCGACGTCAGCAGCAGCAGTCGTTCTGCATCAGCGCTAAAGCTCCTGGACGCGCTGACATCCTCACCTTGTGTGGTTTTTTCAACGGAAAAATGAGGTGGAAATTTCTGTCAATTAGGCTGTTTCTATTTAATTACCAGTGTGTCAGTCACCCCCCCCCCCCCACTACCCCCCCATTACCCCTCCACCCCACCACCACCCCTGACCTTCCGTCCTGTGGTCTTACGCTCTGCAGTGTCATTACTGTAACGCTGGCAGGTGATGGGTGGAGGGGCAGGGGTAGGGGTGGGGGGTCTGCAGATCTGGGAATAAGACAAATAAGTACTAAATCAGAAATGTTCACTTTTTATTTCATAATTCTCTTTTTTTCTGATATTTTTGACTTTTTATTTCATAATTCTGAGTTTTTTCTTAAAGTTTGAGGGGTTTTTTTTAAATCTTGGACACACTGACATCCTCGCCTTGTGTTTTTTTTTTCAGTGGAAAAATGAGGTGGAAATTTCTGTCCATTAGGCTGTTTCCATTTAATTACCAGTGTGTCAGTCAGGTGGTGGGGGGTGAGGTGCCCCTCCAACCCCACCACTACCCCTGACCTTCCCTCCTGTGGTCTTACGCTCTGCAGTGTCATTACTGTAACGCTGGCAGGTGATGGGTGGAGGGGCAGGGGTAGGGGGTGGAGGGGCAGGGGTAGGGGTAGGGGTAGGGGGTGGAAGGGCGTGTGTGTGTGTGGGTGGGGGGGGGTCAGCCCAGCTGCACTAGCAGTGCTGCAGAAGGGAATGGAAGGGGCTGTTTGTGTATGTGAGGACCTGTTTGAGGACTGCTGCTTCCTGCTGACCTCCTCATCCATCAGACAGGCTCCATCCATTTACCCACCCCCCACCGATAACACCCCCCCTCCCCACCCATCAGCATGAACACTCTGCCAGACTTGGTTTCTGGGCTTTAATTTCTCATCTGTGGAGTCCTAATGAGCTCCGCCTGCTCGTCCACCTCCAAGACCCCACTGATTATCTGACAGGGGGTTGGGGGGGTGGGGGCACTTGTCAATGGCGAGAGGTGGCATTTATACTGTTGACCTTACTGCCAAGCAGAGGTGGTCGAAGTACTTAAGTAGAAGTACAACTCTTTGTGTGGAAAAATACTCTGGTAAAAGTAGAAGTACTGATTCAACTGCTTTACTGAAGTAAACGTAATAAAGTACAAAAGTAAAACTGTATATATATATATTTTTTTGGTATGGATGAAATAATACTTAATTAAGCAGGAAAAAACTGAAAAAAAATCAAATATATCCAAAAATAAAGCCTTTAAATGTGACAATGGCCTTTTTTTCCAACACTCCTGCTTCTTCATACTTTGTGGCACAGACTTCATTTAAACTTTCAAACACAGTCATTTTTGTGGTGTCTTTAGGATGTGATTGTCATGAGGGTGTGATTTACGGTTGTCGATAGAGAACTCAGTAAATCCACCCTGAAAAGACCAAAATCTGACTTTTTATCAGTGGGTGATGTCATCGCTAGAGCACGAGAGAAGAAAAAATTAAGCTGAAAAATGTCTCAATAACTCGTCCTCACGGCAAAACCATAAATAGTAGACAAACAATCTTTTCCACAAATGTTGCCATGGTTGTGAGAATTCAAACAAACCAGGGTTTGAAGATCTAGCTCTTTTTAAAGTGAAATGACAGGAACCTGTTTGGGATGATGTCAGGGATTTCTGTCAATAGACTTCTATTGGAAAAATCATTTCTGTCTCATGTTGAGTTCAGTGTTTTTCAAATTGTTCTAACTCACTTATTTTTCACAGTACACACATAAAAAGTACATGTACTTGTTCCTCACACCCTCCTGTCACTCATCATCAACTTTGTTTTCACCAATTATTTACACTTTTACCAAAAATGGCAGTAGTTCGGCAGTATGTTCACACCTATTTTTTCCATGTAACAGAGTGTGGAGCTGTCTATGAGTCTGCCCTTTGAAGTTCCCGCCACTGCTCATCACCATGGCAACAGTGCTCCTGGCACTATGAAACACCTGCAGACAATTAAGACTGTGGGAGGAGCTTTAACATGACTGACAAACACTGTGGGCGGGGCTTTAACATGATTGACAGACTAACAGATCTGCTTCATTTTGGTGAGTTCAGTGGTTTTAAAACTGCTGTATCTCACTTATTTTTAACAGTACAGGAAAAATAAATATATCTACTTGTTCCTCAGACCCTCCTGTCACTCATCATCAACTTTGTTTTCACCAATTATTTACACTTTTACCAAAAATCACAGTAGTTCAGAGGCATGGTTTAACATTCAGACAGACTTTACTCCAGTCAGCTCTGTGTGTCTGTGTGTGGAACTACAGGCCGGTTTCCATGGCAACGGGGAAAGTCCCTTATTCACAAAAAATGGGAGGAACTTTAACAGGAAATGGGAGGAGCTTTAATAGAAGTGACTCAGTCCACAAACAGATTCACATATGAAGTGAACAGCAGATATTTCTTCCTTTCACCAGAAACAACTACAGCGACAAGAGACAAACACACGCTTACATTTATTTCAACTAATGGATGGAAGTATAGTTTTTCATACTGTCACCTTTGTCTAGTTTGAAAAAGTAATGAGTCTATTCTGAGAATATAAAGAGTACAAAGTATAGATTTTTTTTTTTTTTTACATTTTACATTTTTACATTTTTTTTTACATTTTTTTTTGCATTTATCAGACTCTCAGGCAATATAAACAAACATACACTCAGAACAAATATACATAACCTAATTGTCCCTCAATGGGTTAGAAACAAAGACACATCAGACTGAACAAAAAAAGTATAGTCTGTCGTAAAAGTGTAAAAGTACAGATATTTCTATAAATGTAAAGAGTATGAAGTACAGATATTTCTACAAAAATGTAGGGAGTAAAAATAAAAAGTTGGCTGAAAAATAAATGCTGAAGTAAAGTACAAATACCAAAAAACTGTGCTTAAGTACAGTAAAGGAAGTACTTCTACTAAGTTACTTCCACCTCTGATCCAAACGGAGTAGGAACAGAAAGGTGAAGCAGGGCCGTATCTAAACATGAAGTGTATTCACTGAAGTTAAAATCAGTTTATTATCGTCCGCTGTAAAAGATGAAACACATGAAAAGGATCAACGCTCTGACTTTTTATGTTCACAAAAACTCATTTAACCCAAATTCTATCAAACACTGGTGGTGCCTTTTCAACTTGTGGTGTGAAAATGGACTTTTATTTCTATACTTAAGTACAAGTGTGTACTTTTCCTTCATCTTTACGAGTGAATCCACTAATTACTGTGACTCAGCGTTGTCTGTTTTCCTCCCATGTTAGTGTTCATGTAATTATCACAGCCAATAATAATAATAATAATACGAATAATAAAGGATTAGATTTCTATCACACTTTTCAAGGCACCCAAAGCCCTTTACATCATTGATCCAGTGATTACATTTTGGTGGTGGGGTGGGTGGGGGGGGTATACTGTGTGTAAAGTTCCTGTTCCGTTCCTGACGTTGCTCTGATGGTAGTCGATGGCAGTGGCGGTGGTGGTAGTTGATGGTAGTCGATGGCAGTGGCGGTGGCGTTCCAGGCCCGTGTGGGCAGAACAGGGATTTGCCGGTTATTGTATAGCAGAGAGCAGTGTAGGTCCGTGACACCCGCTAACCTTGGCCAGGGCTAGCGGGACTTAGGGGGGGTATCCATCACCGTGACAACCCCCCAGACCCAGAGCGAGGGGAAAAGCCACAGTAGTTGTCGGGGGAGGGAAAAAGCTTGTAAAAATGTAATGCACTCCACAGAGCGGTGGTGTCATACTCAGTTATGGAAAATAATCCCAGATGCCTGCAGTGTAAAATGGAGCTGTAATGTGCTCGCCTCCTAACCCGCCCTGACAGCCATGATGTACGACTACCATTACCGGAAAATATCACTTCAACTAACCCGTGATCCGGCTCCGCTAAGGGTCATATTATCCATGAGGAACAAATTACACCCCCACCCCCTCCCCCCTCCTCCGCCACCCCAAAGTAAATACAAATTTCCTACACCGACTGGGTACAAAGCGTCGGAAGTGGGAAGGGGGGAGGGGTTTACCTATGATGACAACGCTCCGCTAGAGTGACAAGGATGATAAAGTACATGACAAATCACCGGCTGACAGGGTACTCTAGTGCAATCAGCCTCAGCCTCGGCCTGGCGAGCACCCACTCAAGCCTGTAAACACTACGCTCTTCTTTGGAGGGGGGGGCAAAACACATAATCTTTTAACGCTGACAAGTCGCTCTCTTCCTTTTTATTACTCATCCTTCCCACTGCGGCGAAAAACAGGGAGGGCTCGCAGGGGATGCGGTGGAGGGGTGGGTGTATAAAACGGTTTTATGTACAGCGCTGCCGAGTAGTGATTGAGAAACACGACTCCTCGGCTGTAATTGCCTGAGGGCAAACACAGTGAAACAATAAAGGAAGAGAAACAGCAAATATATTACACAGTTCACATCTTTATTTTTATGTCAAGGACAAACAGGTTCTGTGCGTCTGGATCTAAAGCATCTACTTTATCCCTGCGTCTACCCAATGAGAACAAAGAGCAGCAAATTATTATTATAGCGCTCCCTTTTTCCCTTCGCACCGACATTAATAAGACGCAAAGTGTTTTCAAATGTCATTTACAGGTTAGTGCTGCTGATAGAGCGAGTAAAGAACAGTTAAGAAGCAAAAGGTGTGGTCTATGAAAAATAAAAAGGCCTGAGGCAAGAGGAGAGAGAGAAATAAAAAGAATAAAGTCCTGTCCTGACAAAAGACTTACGCAATTTCTACCTCGAAGAGTAAATGTACGATAGGCTGAAACATACGGGCACCCCAAAGTTTAGAAAAATTGCGATAAAATTCTTGCTTAGCCACGCTGTCCCTATAAGATGCACTTAAAAGACTTTAACTTTTATCAAAAAAAAAACAAACATATTTCATAAATTTGACTTTTTATCTGATAATTTTGGCTTTTTATGTGATAAATAGGACTTTATCTCATAAGTTTTGCTTTTTTATCTCATATATATGACTTTTTTATCTCAATTTTGTCTTTTTAGCTAATAATTCTGACTTTTTATCTTATACATTTGACTTTTTATCTCATAAGTTTTGCTTTTTTATCTCATATATATGACTTTTTTATCTTAATTTTGACTTTTTTGTCTTATAATTTAGGCTTTTTATCTTATACATTTGACTTTTAATCTCATAAGGTTACATTTTTTATCTAATAATTGTACCTTTTTTTCATTCATTTTAGATCCCTTCATCTACCCAAGGAGAACAAAGACAGTCAAACTATAGCTCTCCCTTTTTCCCTTCGCACCACCATTAATAAAAACGGTTAGTGCTGCTGATAGAGCGAGTAAATAACACTTAAGAAGCAAAAGGTGTGGTCTATAGAAAGTAAAATAAAAAAAGGGCCTGAGGCAAGAGTAGAGAGAGAAATAAAAAAAAAAAAAAAAGCCAACAGAACGA
>CM035796.1:47860555-47900555 GCA_020466265.1 Siphamia tubifer
ATACAAACACTGATCACTCAGAGTTCAGACCTCATTGACGCAGCACCAGTCTGTGCTAATGCTAACGCTAACACATTAAACTAGATCAGTGGTAGAGTTCAGACCTCAGTGAAGCAGCACCAGTCTGTGCTAATGCTAACGCTAACACATTAAACTAGATCAGTGGTAGAGTTGAAACTGCAGTGAAGCAGCACCAGTCTGTGCTAACGCTAACGCTAACACATTAAACTAGATCAGTGGTAGAGTTCAGACCTCAGTGAAGCAGCACCAGTCTGTGCTAACGCTAATGCTAACACATTAAACTAGATCAGTGGTAGAGTTGAAACTGCAGTGAAGCAGCACCAGTCTGTGCTAACGCTAACGCTAACACATTAAACTAGATTAGTGGTAGAGTTCAGACCTCAGTGAAGCAGCACCAGTCTGTGCTAATGCTAATGCTAACACATTAAACTAGATCAGTGGTAGAGTTCAGACCTCAGTGAAGCAGCACCAGTCTGTGCTAATGCTAACGCTAACACATTAAACTAGATCAGTGGTAGAGTTCAGACCTCAGTGAAGCAGCACCTGTCTGTGCTAATGCTAATGCTAACACATTAAACTAGATCAGTGGTAGAGTTCAGACCTCAGTGAAGCAGCACCAGTCTGTGCTAAAGCTAATGCTAACACATTAAACTAGATCAGTGGTAGAGTTCAGACCTCAGTGAAGCAGCACCAGTCTGTGCTAAAGCTAATGCTAACACATTAAACTAGATCAGTGGTAGAGTTCAGACCTCAGTGAAGCAGCACCTGTCTGTGCTAATGCTAATGCTAACACATTAAATCTGCCAAGGTTTGGATCTGGATGTTCAGAACTTCTTTATAAACAAGTGTTCTGTGTTCACTAACCATTTATTTTATGGATCATTAACAATCCCTTAGAGGGTTTAAAAACATTCCCAGAAATCCTGGCTCTTTACGTGACGTCACGTGACGTCTTTACGTGACGTCACGTGACGTCTTTACGTGACGTCATACGACGTCTTTACGTGACGTCGTGTGACGTCTTTACGTGACGTCATGGAGCCTATGGGTGTTATCTCATCTGAGGTCAGAAGGTCAGACGAAGTGAAGGAAAAAAACAGCTGATACTATCTGGTCTGGATTCTGAGATATCACCACTGACGTGTTTGAACTGTTGACCTTCACCTTTGATCTTTAGTGATCAATAATTATTGGTTTCTTCCTTGACACATTATCAATCATCTGTGAAAGTTTAATCAAAATCTATCCATAACTTTTTGAGTTATCTTACTGTCAAACAAACAAACAAACAAACAAACAAACAGACTATAAATCCACTCACAGTGTAGTAACTTCATGAATCACATTAAACCTGTGATCTTTTCCAATCACTGATCCATCATTATCATTATGTTAAAACATCAACACATGTTCAGTTGTTTCAGTAACTGTGAAACTAGAGTTAAAACAACAGACCTTCACTAACCTCTGATCACACACTTAAACTAATAAACACACGGTAAAACATAAGGTAATAAATACAAAAATAAAATAAATATAATTGCAGGACATGTCATGTGACCACTGCGTTAAAACTATAAACAGTTCAGTTATAAACAACAAAACATCTGACGTTTTAATAAATGTTTGATCCATAAAAACCTTTATCTGATTCTATGCTCCTTCCTCCTCCTCTCACTCCTCCTCCTCCTCCTCCTCCTCCTCCCCCTCTTCCTCCCTCTTCCACTTCTCCTCCTCCTCTTTGTCATTGTCGTCATCGTCCTCCTCCCCCCCTTCCTCCTCCTCCTCCCCTTACTCCCCCTCCCCTTCCTCCTCCTCCTCCCTCTCCTCCTCCTCCCCCTCTTCCTCCCTCTTCCACTCCTTTTCCTCCTCTTTGTCGTCGTCGTTGTCCTCCTTCCCTTCCTCCTCCTCCTCCTCTTCTTCCCTCTCCTCCTCCCCCTCTTTGTCATCGTCGTCGTCATCCTCCTCCTCCCCCTCCTCCTCCCTCTCCTCCTCCCTCTCCTCCTCCCCCTCCTCCTCTTGGCCCCCCTCCTCCTCTCAGTGACGGCCCAGACAGGAGTCTTCAGAACTGGAATGACTTTCAGTTGCAGCTTGTGAATCAAATGGAACATGCTAATGGAAGTCATGGTATTACCCTGATGCTAATGGAAGTCACAGTATTACCCTGATGCTAAAGTGCCATAGCTCATTACTTTAAGATAAAAGGATATCATTGTAGACGGCCAGCAGAATTGACTTTCTGTGCTGCGACTTGATGATGATTTAATCAACTGCTCTCTTTCACTTCTCATCCTCACGCCTGTCGCTTTCGCAGGTGCCGCTAAACGAACCACTCACACGGCTAGCGGGGCAGAGAAAAGAAAAGAAATTGCTGTTATTACTTTTTTTTCTCTCCCTTCTGGGAATAGAAGGTATGCAAATTTCCCACAGCGACAAAAGAAAACTTAATAAAATGGAAATACCTTTATAATGAGCAAAGTAAAAAAGCCTCAGATCAGAGCTGACGGGCGACGGCGGGACTGTTAATCGCCCGCACAGTGCACACAAAAAAACAAAAACACTAACTTTACTATACGAAACAATAAGGTACATTCTAATGTCTGATCTCACCCCTATTTTGTTCCAATCTCCAGTTTCTATGACAACCCATTCTTTAATTAAAGACAATAATGTGATTTTGAGCTTTCAGCTCAATGCAACCTTGACCTTTGACCTTTTGCAGTATTGATAATTTTGTTATATGTATATATGTGTGTGTAATATTATGATAATATTATGATAATATATCCAGTATTGATTAAGTTAGGGTCAGTTTTGAGATAAAAAGCCAAAATCATAAGATAACAAGTCAAAATTCTGAGATAAAAAGCATATGTTAAAAAAACCTCCCTATTAAATTATGCAAATCCTTAATTTTATACATTATCCAAATACAAAATATGTGAATAATTTGAAAAAAGTTACATTTCATCAATAAAATCAGGTTAATTTTACCAATATTCTGCCTCAGTTTATCATTAGTCCATGTGTTTTATTACGGATCAGTTCAACAAAGACACTAAACTCTTAGTAACAGAAGCAGAAAATGCTTCAAGTTGTGTTTAATTTTATTTAGACATTTCAGGTTGTTCACATTTGTTCAGATTTTTCACATTTAATTTTAACAGGATAGTTTGTAGATGTAATTTTTTTCATTATTTAATATCATTTGCAGTAAAACAATGAGAAAAATGTGAAAAAAAACTGAGAAGAAAATATGAAGTCATTTAATATTTAATATTTAACAGGTTATTCTGCTCTTCATCCCACGGGCCGCAGTTGAACCATTAGTGGGCCACATCTGGCCCCCGGGCCTCATGTTTGAGAGCCCTGCTTTAGAGGTAGAACACACAGCGGCAGCAGGTGTGATCAGCAGCTTCATCATTAATAACTAAAGGATGTTTTTGTTTCCAAGGCGTGTACGAGCTCAGACTTTGAGTTATCGCCACGGTAACAAGGAACATGAATATTTGTAGTGAACGATCACAGTAAATAAACCTCTGAAGCAACACTTCACTGAACTGCCAACTGTATTTTATGGCAATAATGAATACATTAACCCATAAAGGCCAAGCACTACGTCCACAATTATATTTCCTCTATACCAGGGGTCTCAAACATCAGATAAAAATAAATAAATTATGAGATAAAAAATTCAATTATGAGATAAAATGTTCAAATTATGAGATAAAATGTTCAAATTATGAGATAAAAGGTCCAAGCACAAGTATTCAGAGAACGTCAAATCTATTTTGTGCCAATAAGAAGTTCCTATGGCAACCTGTTGTTTAATTACAGCCAATGATGTGATTTTGTGATTTCATGATTTTGACTTCACTAAGCAGAAAATATGGTACTTATTTTTTCAAATATTGAGGAGCTTCACGTACCCCTGCAGTACCTCCTCGTACCCCTGCAGTACCTTCTCGTACCCCTGCAGTACCTCCTCGTACCCCTGCAGTACCTCCTCGTACCCCTGCAGTACCTCCTCGTACCCCTGCAGTACCTCCTCGTACCCCTGCAGTACCTCCTCGTACCCCTGCAGTACCTCCTCGTACCCCTGCAGTACCTCCTCGTACCCCTGCAGTACCTCCTCGTACCCCTGCAGTACCTCCTCGTACCCCTGCAGTACCTTCTCGTACCCCTGCAGTACCTTCTCGTACCCCTGCAGTACCCCCAGCTGTAGAACCCTACCCCTAACATGTCAGATGAGTCCAGTGGTAAAACTGGAGACAGCAGCTCACAAATCCCAACACACTTTTTAAACGTTCCATATTTTCCTTCAGGATAATTGTTAATGCATGTCACTTTTTTTCTTTTCTTTTTTTTCTTCGCGTCTTGATTGACTTGAACGACATCTGTTAGTATTTGTGGACGTGGGGAACGGACCGTGGCATACTTGTGTTGCACGCATCCCTGTGTGATGTGGTTCCCTCCCTGGTACCGACATGTTTTTCTGCGGTAGCTTTGGCAGAGGCTGTTGGTGAGTCCTGCTGCTCCAGACGTTAGCGTAGCGGCATCGTTTAGCATCGGGCTCACGCCTCCTCATGTCGCTGTCGTATCGGGCCAGTATTACCCTCAGCTGGAGAGGATTTAGGACAAGAATAATTGACTCCTACTTTCAGACCAGTATAAACAAACGTCTGGTTGCTTGGACAGAGCGGAGGGAAATTTGTAAGAGCACTCAGCCAAAAGAGAGGCCCGGGTAAGAGCGCTGGGGCGATCACAAGTGCTCCGGATACAGGCCAACATCAACAGCTCTTAGAGCCGAAGCTAATGTTTGACATTCCTGTTCCTTTGACTAAACACCAGCGGACTGTGGTGGGACAGTCACATGACGGGCCGGGGCGCAGTATTACTTTCCTTTGTTCGCCCCCCCCCCCTGCCCAGGACTAATGGTTTCCTAATTGTACATGACTTTAGCTTTAAATACGAGCCATTTCCTACCTTTGACAGGTCACATGACTGATGTCAATGGAACCATTGTTGTTGTTTTTTCCATCTTCAGTTGAACCAGTAAAAACCCAAACATTCACCTGTCAACACTTTCACTTATTTTATTTTATTTCAGCACTTTTGTCTGAGACAGTCAGTCAAATAGTATCACAATAACCTGTAACTAATGACAACGGCACATTTTTAATATTGTCCAACATTGGTTTGGAGATATTATTTTGTGTGTGTGTGTGTGTGTGTGTCCACAGACATATCATGCTAAAACTCAATGAATACTGTAAATATCACCATGAAATTACATGTTCATATACATATAGCTAATGCGCATAAGATGCCATGATCCATTTGATGAAAGGTCAAAGGTCAAGGCCACAATTAAGTAAAATGTCAAAATCACATTATGGGTTATAACTGAAGAACAGAGGGTCACAGAACTTTCAGATTGGTACCAAATGATGCAGAATGAAGATTTATACAATTCTCATAATTGTTGTTATCACCTATGACCAATAGTTTTTCAGATCTCTGGAGGTCAAAGGTGACATGTGTTCAAATTAACTTGTGTAACACTGTGTCAAACATAGACATATCATGCTATAACTTAATCAATAGTGGATATATTATCATAATATTACACACACTGATACATATATACATATAATGAAATTATCAATATTGCAAAAGTTCAAAGGTCAAGGTTGCATTTCGCAGAAAGTTCCAAATCACATTATTGGCTCTAATTCAAGAAAAGGTTGTCATAGAAAGTGGAGATTGACACAAAATAGGGGCGGGGTTAAACATTCTGTGAATACTAGTTCTTATTATTGTCTTTCTTTCTGCTCCTTTAAACTCATTTCATCCACTTCCACAACACATTAGTAGACAAACAATCTCACATTTTCTACGGAGTCTGCACTAGTTTCATTAGATTTTATTACAGCGTCTCCTGTACCGTCCGCCTCCTTCCAAAAACTCCCACACCCACCGCCTGGTGTATTCACTCCAAACCAGTGGATGGAAATTGGAAATGCACCTAATTTCTCTTTTCATCTGTTCACATTAGCTTTGACAGTTTTATAGAAAAGGATCATATTAACTCATCAGACTCTTGGCTGAAGCGGACGGCTCATGTTTCCATCCAGTCTCCAGGTTTGGTTTCCAGACTAATGTAGCCGACTTTTTACCATCAGCAGTTTATTTTTATTCCTGAAACATAATTGGGTGAGTGTATTGTGACAGAAGCCGCCGCCGCTGCTTCTGCAGGTTCCTGTTGCCAGAGCAGGTGCTGTGTTGAAAACTCTGAGCTCATCAGTCTCCTCCTGCCCGACTCTATTTGTTGTTTCTCAATTCACAGTAGCAGGACTGGCAGACTGTGGACTGTGTGGGTGAGAAAGAGAGAGAGAAACAGATCCGGGGGAGGTGTGAGCGAGCGACTGGAAGGATGGCACCGATCCCCGTTTTTCGCCATCCTTGCTCTTCCCATCTACCCTGTGAATAATGTGGCAGCCTCTCCCCAGCATTAAGCCACGGCATCCTGCCATATCAAGTGGTGGCGAGAGGGTTGAGGTGTCCAACTCAATGAGGCTGCATTCAGAGGCTGCACATGCTAGCTCCACTTTCCCCCCGCCTCCTATCCCATCCTAAACCTGCAGAGAGGAGCACTGGGCTCCAAGATGGCAATCAAGGCTTGATTTGCCAACACATTTCCAATGATTAAAATGTAATTAGCACAAGCGAGCACCTCCTCCCCAGCTAATTTCCACGCACGCTGTGACAGGCAGGCGGTCGGCGGCACCGAAGCCCCAGCAGCAGATGGAGGAGGATGCAGCAGGAGGGTAGGAAACCATTTTGCCATGTGACTGTTTGCATCAGAAAACCATCAGGACGCGTAGCTATATCAGGAAGGGGAGCTGTTGGGAGAGGGAATTAGGAGCCTGTGACGACGCCACATCAAATGTAAAAAAAATTATGAGATAAAAAGTCCAAATTATGAGATGAAAAAGGTAATATCTTGTGATAAAAAATTAAAATTATGAGATAAAAAAGTCAAAACCATGAGACAAAGAGTCAAAATGATAAGTCACTATATATATATATATTGCTATAGTAACAAATTTTTTTTAAATTATGAGATGAAAAATGAAAATTCTAAGATTAAAAAGTCAAAATGATGAAATAAAAAGTCAAAAATCATGAGACAAAGAGTCAAAATGATAAGTCATTATATATATATTGCTATAGTAACACATTTTTTTAAATTATGAGATAAAAACTGAAAATTATGAGACAAAAAGTCAAAATGATGAAATAAAAAGTCAAAACCATGAGACAGAGTCAAAATGATAAGTCACTATATATATATATATTGCTATAGTAACACATTTTTTTTTAAATTATGAGATGAAAAATGAAAATTCTAAGATTAAAAAGTCAAAATGATGAAATAAAAAGTCAAAACCATGAGACAAAGAGTCAAAATGATAAGATAAGTCTCTACATATATTGCTATAGTAACTATATCAGGAAGGGCAGTTGTTGGTAGAGGGTTTTAGGAGCCCTTGACGACGTCACATCACATTTGGCAGCGTCACAGCTGACCCTGGCGTTGGCCGCCATTCTTCAGGCTGTCTCTGCAGGCATGTGAGCGAGCCTGCTAGTTGGCGTCTTCCAGGGACTTTAACCCTTTGAGCGTTCCTGCAGGACAGTCTGGCTGGGGCTGATGAACAGACAAAGGGGTTCTTCAATGAAGCCTAAATCTACCCTAATTAATTCTCGGGTCATGGATGGCGTTACCTGGGGCTAATATGACGCCTGTGGGCCCACAGGACACATCTGTCACAACATCGAGATGGAAGAGGTTCCATCTGAGAACATTATGGGATGGCCACGAACACGAACGGTCAACAGAGAGACGTGTTTGGACACAGATGAGACATTCTCTGAACACATGTTGACCTTTAAATGATGGTCATGACTGTTGGTGTTGATCTTTTGGATGGTTTTATGTTCATGTGCAGTTGTACGAGCACAGTTAAAATTTGACATAATCTCAAACATTATCATGAAATATTGAAATAGATCTGTGTTTCAGAAGGTGTGGCTGCATCAGATGCTATGTTTACATGATGATTTTTCATTCCCAATTATTTATTCGGAATGACATTATTCAGAATTGAAGCTATGTCCTTCGTGTTTACATGGAAATGTTAGCAGGACATTTAGCAGAATGGTCAAAATATTATTAGGTCAATATTATTGGTTCTAATTCAACAACAGGTTGTCATAGAAACTTGAGATTGGCACAAAATAGAGGCGAGATTAGACATTCTCTCAATACTTTGATTGTATTTTTGTGCATTTCATTGTAATCTTTCTCTATTTTTGTGTATGTTTCTGCATTTTAGTGTAATTTTGTAGGCTAGCTTTCACAGACGCTGGTGTATTTCCGTTCAACTTCGTGAGCTCACACAGTGGTCTGGTAAACCACCGTAGACTCTACGGTCAAATGGTGGATGGACCAATCAGGATCAGTGGGCGTGACTTTAACAGTTATGACGTAATCATAGTGGAGAATACAGGAAGACCCTCCACACAGTAACTTTGAAAAAGATGGCGGCTAGCATGGAGGAGACTGAACTGGGCTTTGATTCTGAAATGTCAATGGTGTTGTGGAAACGACCACGTATTGATTCATTAAAAGATGAACAGAACAGTTTAGAAATAATTTACTGGTGGACCAGGTATGGTAAGAGCTTCTACTTCTATCATCTACATTACATGCTGCTTTAATGTCATTGGTTGAAGTAGTACGTCATTCAAAATGACAAACACCTGGTTTCTCCAATCAGGGCCAATGGTTTTGATTGACAGCCTTAACAAAGAGAAGCTAATGGTGCTTTAGCACTGACTTTACAGTACCTGGTCGTTATACCGTTAGCACTGACTTTACAGGACCTGGTCGTTATACCGTTAGCACTGACTTTACAGTACCTGGTCGTCATAGCGATAGCACTGACTTTACAGTACCTGGTTGTCATAGCAATAGCACTGACTTTACAGTATCTGGTTGTCATAGCGATAGCACTGACTTTACAGTACCTGGTTGTCATAGCGATAGCACTGACTTTACAGTACCTGGTCGTTATACCGTTAGCACTGACTTTACAGTACCTGGTCGTTATACCGTTAGCACTGACTTTACAGTACCTGGTCGTTATACCGTTAGCACTGACTTTACAGTACCTGGTCGTCATAGCGATAGCACTGACTTTACAGTACCTGGTTGTCATAGCGATAGCACTGACTTTACAGTATCTGGTTGTCATAGCGATAGCACTGACTTTACAGTACCTGGTTGTCATAGCGATAGCACTGACTTTACAGTACCTGGTCGTTATAGCGATAGCACTGACTTTACAGTACCTGGTCGTTATAGCGATAGCACTGACTTTACAGTACCTGGTCGTCATAGCGATAGCACTGACTTTACAGTACCTGGTCGTCATAGCGATAGCACTGACTTTACAGTACCTGGTCGTTATAGCGTTAGCACTGACTTTACAGTACCTGGTCGTTATAGTGATAGCACTGACTTTACAGTACCTGGTCGTTATAGTGATAGCACTGACTTTACAGTACCTGGTCGTTATAGCGATAGCATTGACTTTTCAGTACCTGGGGGTACAGTACCCCTCCTTCCCCAATGACCCCAGTCAGGATAACATGGGTTCAGAAAATAAGTGAATGACCATTAAAATCAGAGTCGTGTGTTTTTCTTTCTGTCTTATTTTCACGTCTGAACCAGACTGAAGTTTTTCCTGCTGTTGTTCTTCAGATTCTAAACACAGATGAAATGAAACAAGTCCAACTGAAACAACAACACATTTGAACATTTTCCTTTCTTTCTTTTCTGGCATTTTCTACAACAATTATTCCCACTTGATAAAAACCTCTTTGTTTTTCTTGAAGTGATGGAGTCGAACCAGATGCATGTGGACAGAGGTTTCCAGAATGTTCTCCAAAAACCACAGTGCGCCTTATATATGGATTCATTCTGGTTGTGCTTAGTGACTGGGAATTTAGATTTTTACGCCATACTTCTAACTTCACTTAATGCGCCTTATACTCCAGTGTGCCTTATATATGAAAACTTAAAAAATAAAATAAACCATTCATAGGCAATACACCTCATATTGTATATGGTACTCTATTTTTTTTTTTTTTTACATTTTAAAATACACATTAGGTGTAGTCGTGTAAAATTTCGGTATCGATGATATTAACCTGAATGTTACTCGGTATCGGAAATAAAATCAGTGATATGGAAGATGACTAACCAGCGCTAATGCACATGTGCAGCAGCAGCAGCAGACGAACTCAGCCAGAACATCTGAACACAGTTTCCTTTCAAATGTCAAACTTCATCCAGAACATATTTAATGTGACAGTAAATGTTGTTGGAGTCAGTGGAGCTAAAACACACATGATCAAAGCGAAGGACAGACAAATGAAGCGTCCATCTAATAATAAGAACCTCTGCTGTAAACACTCTGGAGGACATTTGCTTTTAAACTTTACTTCACTGACTGCACCCAAAACTCACTGGAACATTTGAGGAAAGATTTTTAGAATTTTAAACCAAGCTTATGTGTTTTATTTTCTATTGTTAAATATTTAGTTATTTATGAGACAAATACCTGGTAAAGTGTTGGATCTGGAAGCTCCTGTTTTCTGCTTAAGGAGATTATCCAGAGTAAAAATAAGTTTACCTCATTATTTAGATGATTGGCAGGACATGCTGTACAGGGTCAGTGTTAGTCATAGTCAGACTAGGCGGTCGCCTAGGGCACCAGATACCTTTGGGGTGCCAAGTCCCAGAGATTTAGAATATTAAGGTACTGTATTTTCCAGACAATAAGGCACACTTAAAATAATTTTATTTTCTCACAGCGCTCCTTATATATGGATTAATTCTGGTTGTGCTTAGTAACTGGGAATTTGGCCTTTTTATTTCATAACTTTGACTTTTTATCTCATAACTTTGACTTTTTATCTCATAATTTTGACTTTTTATCTCATAACTTTGACTTTTTATCTTATAACTTTGACTTTTTATCTCATAACTTTGACTTTTTATCTCATAATTTTTGCCTTTTGTCACATAATTTTGGCTCTTTATTGCATAATTATTATTTTTTTCTTTCTTTTTTTTGTCTGCATTTGTTCTCATTGTTTAACACCACAAAGACGGAGTCAACATTGTTTGAGATCAATGCATTTTTTAGTCTTGCAGCCAAATATTTTAATATTTAGTGCATGTGTGTGACCATCAGTGGTCCTCCCTGAAAGCTGAGCAGACATCCTTTATTAGAACTCTCTATTATAAGCCAGGGAGGGCAGTGCTACACCTCAGTGATGTGTGGGGGAAACAAAGACTGGACAGGACGAACAGGACGAACGGGGACAGAAATTAACAGGCGGTGCTATTGCAGTTAAAGATTGTAAGGTGGTGTGTTATTCCAACTACTAACTGTCCATCAATAAAAATAAATAAATCGATAAGAGAAGAAAACCAAAACAGCACAAAAGAAAAAGAGATTCGATAAATAAATAACTAAACAAAAACGGTACTGAGCATCATAGTTGTGGATGACTTGATAGTGTAAAATAGAACAGAACAGGCCAGAAGGGCATAATTTAGATTTTTTTTCCGAATAAGTTAGACTTTTTATCGCATAATTTATACATTTTGTCGCGTAATTTCTGCTTCGTGTCACATAATTTTGGCTTTTTATCAGATAATGCAGATGTTTGAGCGCAGATGTGGCAGTGAACTGACGAAGTGGTTTTAATACACACACCTAACAAGGGTTCGTAGGACACACAAACACAACACACATTTGTATAAACTTCTGAGTGTGACCTGGGGGAGGATGAGGATGATTTGACATGAACTGATCCGCAACAATAAGCATTCAACGTTTGTAAGAATCCATAAGAACCAAACTGAACGTGTTTCCTTTCCTTTTTTTTTTTTTTCTAAACATGTTTCCAGAATCATCTGAGCGTTCCTCCACCTGCTACAGATGAAGCTCTGAGGCGCCTCCAGGACACGAGAGTTTACTGTCATCTGATACAAGATGACAGAAAATGGAAAACTAGTATTCACAGAATGTCTAATCTCACCCCTATTTTGTAACAATCTCCAGTTTCTATGACAACCTGTTGTTGAATTAGAGCCAGTAATGTGATTTTGACCTTTTGCAATATTGATCATTTGGTTATATGTGCATCAGTGCGTGTAATATTATGATAATAAATGTGTTAGCGTTAGCGTTAGCACAGACTGGTGCTGCTTCACAGAGGTCTGCACTCTACCACTGATCTAGTTTAATGTGTTAGCGTTAGCTTTAGCACAGACTGGTGCTGCTTCACTGAGGTCTGAACTCTACCACTGATCTAGTTTAATGTGTTAGCGTTAGCGTTAGCACAGACTGGTGCTGCTTCACTGAGGTCTGAACTCTATCACTGATCTAGTTTAATGTGTTAGCATTAGCATTAGCACAGACTGGTGCTGCTTCACTGAGGTCTGAACTCTATCACTGATCTAGTTTAATGTGTTAGCATTAGCTTTAGCACAGACTGGTGCTGCTTCACTGAGGTCTGAACTCTACCACTGATCTAGTTTAATGTGTTAGCGTTAGTGTTAGCACAGACTGGTGCTGCTTCACTGAGGTCTGAACTCTACCACTGATGTAGTTTAATGTGTTAGCATTAGCGTTAGCACAGACTGGTGCTGCTTCACTGAGGTCTGAACTCTATCACTGATCTAGTTAAGTTATAGCGTGATATGTCTATGTTTGACACAAACAGTGTTACACAAGTTCATATGGTCAAATGTCACCTTTGACCTCCAGAGATCTCAAAAACTATTGGTCATAGGTGATAACACCAACAATGAGAATTGTATAAATCTTTATTCCACATCGTTTGGTACCAATCTGAAAGTTGTGTGACCCTCTGTTCTTGAGTTATAACCCATAATGTGATTTTGACCTTTTAGTTAATTGTGACCTTGACCTTTGACCTTTACTCAAATCATTGCATCTGATGTGCATTAGCTATATGTATATTTTACTTAATTATTTTATGATTTTGTCTTTTTATCTCATGATTTTATAGAGTACAATATACTTTATTGTTCCACTTGTTAAACTTGTCTTGGACTCAGGTCACTAATGTCTTGACAACCACAATGACAACAGACAGTATCAACAGGCACCATCACAACAACAATTACAGTACATAAGGATAAACACAATAAAATAAATAATAAATACACATAAAACACATCATAAAATATAAACATAATCTTCGGCCTCAAGTAGCTTTGTTTAAAAACTTTATGGAAATGGGAGCAAATTAATTCTGAAAACATTTAAGTTTGTACTTATGGTCTTGACATCTGCCTGAGGAGTGGAGAATATTTAATGGTTCCGTCACTTTCCTCTGAGCTTGTTTGGCTTTTTGACTTTTTATCTCATGATTTTGACTTTTTATCTTCTAATTTTGGCTTCCATTTTACTCAAATGGATCATTGCATCTGATGCGCATTAGCTACTGTATATGTATACAGTATGTCCATGTTATTACATGGTGATATCTACAGTATTCATTGAGTTAAAGCATGATATGTCTCTGTGGACACACTCACTAGCACCCACCCACTAGCACCCACCCACTAGCACCCACCCACTAGCATCCACCCACTAGCACCCACCCACTAGCATCCACCCGCTAGCACCCACCCACTAGCATCCACCCACTAGTACCCACCCACTAGTACCCACCCACTAGCACCCACCCACTAGCACCCACCCACTAGCATCCACCCACTAGCACCCACCCACTAGCACCCACCCACTAGCATCCACCCACTAGCACCCACCCACTAGCACCCACTCACTAGCATCCACCCACTGGTACCCACCCACTAGCATCCATCCACTAGCACGCATCCACTAGCATCCACCCACTAGCATCCACCCACTAGCACCCACCCACTAGCACCCACCCACTAGCACCCACTCACTAGCATCCACCCACTGGTACCCACCCACTAGCATCCATCCACTAGCACGCATCCACTAGCATCCACCCACTAGCATCCTGCCTCCACAGAGACTCAGACATAAAACAGATGTTGGATTAATCACAGATTAATAGGAAGATTTTAGAATAATTACCAACATCAGATCACATTGTTTGCACCATTATGGAAACTCCCCAGAGAAGAGTCCACTTAGTCTGCATTTTAATTACCGCTAATGCCAGACATTAGCATTGACGTTACTGTAGCAACACTCACCAGATTAAAAAAATGTTCACTTTAGCTTCGCAGACTTTACACAAACACTAACATATGATGAAAGCAACATGTTTTCATTAAGAAAGGCAGATGTTAAAGGGACAGTTCAGTATTTTTCAGATGAATGTGTTTGTCATCAGTGTCTTTACTCTGGTGCACCCACAGTGACTTACCCCCCACACTGTCCTGTGAACCCAGTTCTGTTTTGAGAAGAAACAGGTTTTATTTTGTTGACCCCAGGAACCCTGCCGGGACTACTTTGGCTTTGACCAAAACCGGACCAGAACTGGGCTCACAGGACACTGTGGGGGGTAAGTCACTGTGGGTGCACCAGAGTAAAGGGGCGGAGTCAGAACAGAGGGGGTGAGTCACTGTGGGTGCACCAGAGTAAAGGGGCGGAGACAGAACAGGGGGGGTAAGTCACTGTGGGTGCACCAGAGTAAAGGGGTGGAGTCAGAACAGAGGGGGTAAGTCACTGTGGGTGCACCAGAGTAAAGGGGCGGAGTCAGAACAGGGGGGGGGGGTAAATCAGTGTGGGTGCACCAGAGTAAAGACACTGGTGACAAACACATTCATCTGAAAAATACTGAACTGTCCCTTTAATATAAAAAAATATTTTTAATTATGATTAATCCAAAGAAATACAGCAATTAATCTGGCATTAATTAATAAAAAATAAAATAGGCGTGTCTGTGTTAAACATATGGTCAAACAAAACAAAGAGTAAAATGTTGGATTGGGAGGATTCTATGAACAACATCCAGAGTGTAAATGTAGACAGTGGTTCAAGAAAAGCCAGACGTTTGCAGAAAAAGCACAAATGAAATGTGTCACGGTGCCTGAAACTTTGTGATGGAAACTTTCTGTGACCAAATCCTGAGCTAATGATGAGGCGTGTTGTGCTGTTAGCATGTGCAGGCTTCAGCTAAATGGTTCCTAAGCAGCTGGACCAGAACAAACCTGAGCCACAACACCAAATATTAGCAATTTATGTGGTGACAAAAAGGCTGTTTTCAGGACGCTCCACATTTAGTATTTACCTGTTTCCACTCAGACAAATCTAATAATAATAATAATAATAATAATAGTTTAAAACTAGTTATTTAATGACATATTTTCAACGTGTCCAGGTTGGTTGTTCCATCGACTGCCCCTGAATATAAAATACAACCTTCACCCACTGAAGTTTTCAATCTATACAACACAAGGTCAGTGAAGCTTCTCCTTATGGAGTAGCTGTGCACGCCATTTACCCAATGAAAATAATAATGAAAGTAACCTGGAGTCTCACTGTTGATAATTCTATGCTCCAGAGCCAGAGTTCATATATGTTCCTCTATCTTCCACAGTTTGACATTTAAGGATTCTTCTGTCCTGTGTTTCCATCAGTTTATTTGGGCGGTAGCAGAGAATCAGATTTAGAGATGTCAGCATCTTGTCAGTGATTTGACGCTGTGTCTAAGATGAGCACCGCTAGCTAGCTAGCTAGCTGCCATTTCAGAACGATAAACAAATGTGTGCTCTAATGTGAGAAGGGGGGGGTATGTCAGCTGTGAGTCTGGCAGAGCCTGCAGGGGTCGTTAGCGTTGACAGCACCAGTCTTTATGCAGGAGACTGGGAGGCAGGTTGTTGGCACTCCTCCCTCAGATGGGTGTCAGATGGCAGTGAGTCTCCCAGGCTTTTCGTCCTCCACCTTTTTTACTTTCCTCTCCATCAAGGCAAAAACCCAAGAAAAGAGCTTCATGGGGACCCGTAATGATACGTAGTCAGTGTGCAGCGCCGGCCGGCCGGGGTGGTTGTTAAGGGCGGCAGCTGTGCAGATAGTCTGGATGATGGAAAATCAGTGGGACCTCATTTTAGTTTTTGCCAGTATGAATATTAATGGCTCGTTTCCAGGTCTGTGGCTAATGATGAGGAAAATTCCCTAATAAAAACTTGATGCGATGGGCAACGACCCGCGGGGTCACTGGAGACAGTCAAAGTTAATAGTGTGCCATCAGGTGTGAGGAGTTAAGTGATTAGAGGCACACAAGCCAATCCTGATGTTTTTACTCTCCCTTTCTCTGTGGTGGGGGGTGGGGGCTGCAGAAGAGAGTAAACGTGTCCTGACAACACACGCCTTCAACGCCTCGTCAAACCCACATCCGACAATAACCTGCTCACGGTTACGTTAACAAGTACATGAATAGAATAGAACAGAATAATTCAAAATTAAAGCCATTTCCTTGGTGTTTCCATGGAAACGGGTGTATTCCGCTCTACTTAGTTGGTCTAAAATATACAAAATGTGCTTAGACCCACTAAAAGTCACAACAACGACATAAACTACAACAAAAAATTCATGAAAAATGCAAAGAAACAAGTATTCAGAGTATAGCCCCGCCCCTATTTTGTTCCAATTTCCAGTTTCTATGACAACCTGTTATTGAATTAGAGCCAATAATGTGATTTTGACCTTTCTGCTAAATGCAACCTTTGACCTTTTACAATATTGGTAATTTGGTTATATGTATATATGTGTTACTGTGTGTAATACTATGATGATATATCCAGTATATATTACATATGCGAAGGAGGTTATGTTTTACCTCGCATTATTTTGTCTGTTAGTTTGTTTGTCAGTAAGATAACTAAGAAAGTTATGGATGGATTTTGATGAAACTTTCAGAGATGATTAATAATGCATCAAGGAAGAAACCATTAAATTATGAGCTATAAAGGTCAAAGGCCAAGGGGACAGTGAAGGTCAACAGTTCAAACACATCAGTGGTGATATCTCAGAATCCAGACCAGATAGTATCAGCTGTTTTTTTCCTTCACTTCGTCTGACCTTCTGACCTCAGATGAGATAACACCCATAGGCTCCATGACGTCACGTAAAGACGTCACATGACGTCACGTAAAGACGTCACATGACGTCACATAAAGATGTCATATGCTAGTTTAATGTGTTAGCGTTAGCGTTAGCGTTAGCACAGACTAGGGCTGCTTCACTGAGGTCTGAACTCTACCACTGTTCTAGTTAAGTTATAGTGTGATATGTCTGTTTGACCCAAACAGTGTTACACAAGTTCATTTGGACAAATGTCACCTTTGACCTCCAGAGATCTAAAAAAACTATTGGTCATATGTGATAACACCAATTATTAGAATTGTATAAATCTTCATTCTGCATTGTTTGGTATCAATCTGAAAGTTCTGTGACCCTGTTCTGGAGTTCTAATTATGTGATTATTACCTTTTAATTAATTGTGACCTTGACCTTTGACCTTTACTCAAATGGATCATTGCATCTGATGTGCATTATCTATATGTATATGAACATGTAATTTAATGGTGATATCTACAGTATTCATTGAGTTATATCATGAGATATGTGTGGACACACACACACACACACACACACACAAAGTGATTCCAATACTGCGATTTATCGTCTCAAAAATACGATAAATGTTTTCTATTGGCTTCTGCAGAAGCTGACGGTCTGGGAGTGAAATAAAAACTGCACATTATATTCAGACCAGTTTTGAGAAGCGCCAGGATTTAAAAATGGCATCATGATTTTTTTTTTCCATTTTGAAACCTGGTGCTTTTAGTAGAACAAGGACATAAGGTGAGACGCTGAAACAGATGCGGCTGTTTTCAGCAGCGTCTTCCTGATAATTAGAGCCTGGGTGACAAAAACACTTTGTTATTCTCTTACTATGATTTGCTAGCTGTCACACACTACATCTGAGTCGCCTCATTATACAGAAAGTAGTCAAATAAAAGCCGACACACCGCACTTCCTGTCAGGATTCTGTCTACCGCACATGCAAACAAGCAAAAGATGAATAAACATTAGTTGTTGTTGTGGAGGGAAGGAGGTGGGGACGTGTGTGTGTGTGTGTGTGTGTGTGTGTGTGGGGGGGGGGGTGTTGGTCTTTGAGCTGCCAGCCTCACAAAGACCCACTTTGTACAAAATAAAAATATTTAATTTGAAAGACTGATGCAAGGCAAAATTAAATTAAAAGGAAGCCATGCTAACTGCTAAAACAAATTACTGGCAGCGCGCTAAATTACATTTGCTCCTCCATCAGTGAGATCAAACCAGCCTAGTTTGACTCTCCTGCGCTAATGATTTCCTGCGCTCACCTCCTTTTTCATCCCAGGGGTGTTAATAAACACTCAGTCTGGCTTTGTGCTTTGTTTGTTTGCTTTATTTATACATTTTCCCAGCTCTACGTCTCTACTCTCTGCTTTCCTTTGCCCACGCTGGTCGGTGTCAGCCTGGTTGAATTAGAGGGATCTAATGTAATCCCAGGGACAGCGGGCTCCTAAAAAAACCTGTTCAATTAAAACGGGATGAGCCCAGTGGGAGTGTTCCCACTAGACCATGGGGTGACTGACACCGCCCTTTTGTTGGGATTAATTAGCATGCTAAGTGCTAAGTGGTGGAGTACAATAACAGACTGAAAGCAAAGCAGTTTTCTGACATCCACCACCTCCAGAGGTCTAAGTAACTGAGTACAAGTACGATCCCCGGAATGCTGATAAACATATTTTCGGCCTCTTCCTTCATTATTCACTCCAGAAAAAGACAAGAGGTGCGCAATTGAAATCACAAACACAGACATCCTCATTCACACGGGACTTGGATTATCACTGGACCTCTGTCTTTCACCTAACCTGACTCACATCATCTGGTTGTGTTTCTCTACGCTGACACAACCATCTGAGTACCGTGACGTTCACGTTTTCTTCAAAAGAAAGGAGCCAATCAGTGTGGGTGGGCGGGACTACCCGACGTCGTTGTGGCTAGTGTGATGTAAAGCAGAAGCGACGCCAGTGTAGTCTTTTCAGATACACAACAATGACAGCGTGTGTTAGGTATCCCTGGGTCCATATGGACTGGACTATTTCCAGTGTTTTGTCTACGGACTGGACTATTTCCAGTGTTTTGTCTATGGACTGGACTATTTCCAGTGTTTTGTCTATGGACTGGACTATTTCCAGTGTTTTTCGTCTATGGACTGAACTATTTCCAGTGTTTTGTCTATGGACTGGACTATTTCCAGTGTTTTGTCTATGGACTGGACTATTTCCAGTGTTTTGTCTATGGACTGGACTATTTCCAGTGTTTTGTCTACAAACTGGACTATTTCCCTTGTTTTGTCTATGGACTGGACTATTTCCAGTGTATTGTCTATGGACTGGACTATTTCCAGTTTTTCGTCTATGGACTGGACTATTTCCAGTTTTTTCGTCTATGGACTGGACTATTTCCAGTGTTGTGTCTATGGACTGGTCTATTTCCAGTGTGTTGTCTATGGACTGGACTATTTCCAGTG
Source organism: Siphamia tubifer (assembly GCA_020466265.1). Classification (NCBI taxonomy): domain Eukaryota; kingdom Metazoa; phylum Chordata; class Actinopteri; order Kurtiformes; family Apogonidae; genus Siphamia; species Siphamia tubifer. The sequence continues at coordinate 47,880,272 of CM035796.1, forward strand.
TGTTGTCTAAGGACTGGACTATTTCCAGTGTGTTGTCTATGGACTGGACTATTTCCAGTGTTTTGTCTATGGAATGGACTATTTCCAGTGTGTTGTCTATGGACTGGACTATTTCCAGTGTGTTGTCTAAGGACTGGACTATTTCCAGTGTTTTGTCTACAAACTGGACTATTTCCCTTGTTTTGTCTATGGACTGGACTATTTCCAGTGTATTGTCTATGGACTGGACTATTTCCAGTTTTTCGTCTATGGACTGGACTATTTCCAGTGTATTGTCTAAGGACTGGACTATTTCCAGTGTGTTGTCTATGGACTGGACTATTTCCAGTTTTTTCGTCTATGGACTGGACTATTTCCAGTGTTGTGTCTATGGACTGGTCTATTTCCAGTGTGTTGTCTATGGACTGGACTATTTCCAGTGTGTTGTCTAAGGACTGGACTATTTCCAGTGTGTTGTCTATGGACTGGACTATTTCCAGTGTTTTGTCTATGGACTGGACTATTTCCAGTGTGTTGTCTAAGGACTGGACTATTTCCAGTGTGTTGTCTATGGACTGGACTATTTCCAGTTTTTCGTCTATGGACTGGACTATTTCCAGTGTTGCGTCTATGAACTGGACTATTTCCAGTGTGTTGTCTAAGGACTGGACTATTTCCAGTGTTGTGTCTATGGACTGGACTATTTCCAGTGTGTTGTCTAAAGACTGGACTATTTCCAGTGTTTTGTCTACAAACTGGACTATTTCCCTTGTTTTGTCTATGGACTGGACTATTTCCAGTGTATTGTCTATGGACTGGACTATTTCCAGTTTTTCGTCTATGGACGGGACTATTTCCAGTGTGTTGTCTATGGACTGGACTATTTCCAGTGTTTTTTCTTCCACATGTTCATTCATTAACAGATGAACAGAGGACGACTGTGGAAGAGTTTGTTAATAAATGATGTTTTCTTTCTTCTTCTGACCAGGTTTGTCAACAGTTTGATCTATCAGATGGTTCCACTGGTGGGTACAGAAATAGTACCAGTGCAGAAGCCCATGGTTACTGTGGTACCCCCCTGGTTGTGTTGGTAGAGGCTGATAGTAAAGTGGAACTGGAGGAAGAAAAGACAAGATAATGTTCTGTAGCCCTGAGTCAGTCAAGATGACGGACAGATTCTTCATCTAATCACATGCAAAGATTTTAGAAAAGACTCCTCCTTTGAAAATGGATTGTTTGCGGAAGAGTCCCAGATGGTATCGTTGATGACCGGTATCATGAGATACCATCTGGTGACGGTCAGGTTGTCTTTCGCCCAAACAGAGTAATTTGTGGCAGAATTATTACTGAGCCAATCACAGACATGGTGCATTCGAACAGGACTAAAAACTCAGACAATCTGCGTAATTATTCTGAATTAGCAGTGGTCCACAGATAATACTGATCCCATATGAATTGGCTGTTATGTCCCATTCACACAGCATCAGTATTATCTATCTCGTACCTCTGTGTTATTGTGTGGCTCATTCGAACAGGATAAACAAAAGTCTGTAATTCACGCAAATTCCAAACAGTATGACTGGATATGTCCTAAAATCACAACATCCTGTTTGTTGTCAACACATTAATATGGTATGAAACAAAGTATGCATAATAATAAAGAGGGAAAATGTCTTTGATAAGGATGTAGTCTGTGCATTTACTCCACATCTTACTTCATAATTAGGACTTTCTTACAATTCTGGGTGTTTTTTTTTACTCAAAATTTTGACTTTAATGTCATTTTTTCATTTGATCTCATGATGTTGACTTCATCTGACAATTTGCATTTTCAAATCTGATAATTATGACTTGAATTTTTCCAAAATGTTTTTTCTTTTTTTTTAACCTTTAAATGAATTGGTATTTTAATGAATTAATGACACATAAATGATTTATTTAATGTTGGCAGGTTTAGTCCTGGGCCACACAATAACGTCTGTGGGCTTTTGTCCTCATAAAGACAGTGGGAACCACAGTGATCCAGCCACAGAACGTCACTCCAGTGTTCTGTCAGACATAATTACTCTCTAATTATCTGGTCAAAATATGTCGTTATAGACCACTTTGTGTCTGAACGTCCTGGCTTTGATCAAGTTGGGCTGAATATGTTTCACATTAGAGGCCCCTGCTGTGATGTATGTTTCCTGTCAGGACAAGGATAACAGTGAGGTCAACAGAGCAAGGACTGCCCCCCCACTGGGAGCAACAGGAGTCCAGCATCTACCCCCCACACCACCACCACCCGAAACACACTCACAGCATATCTGACCACAGGAGACCAAAAGAAAGTGAAATAGGCAGAAACACTGTAAAAAAAGACCCGTAGAATTGACTCAATAAAAGTGAAGTAACAATCTGCACTTATTTTGGTTCAGTGGATTGTAACCTCCATAAGTTTAATAAAATATAATTAATTTTAACAGCTATAAGACACTAAAAGAAGTGAGTTAAAATCCACTTAACATGTCCCATTAGCTGAGCAGCACGATCCATATTCATTCCATGTCTGGGTCTAGTGATGCTTCAACTGGTGCTAAAAGGTTGCCTTTTAAATCCATAAACAATAAAATAGATTAAAAATAAGTCAGACCTCTGCCAAGGCTTGATATGACGTCAACACATGACGTGATGGAGCCATAGATGTGGACCAATATGATGTCTGAAGGTTAGGGGTCAAAGGTCAGACCATGTGAAAGGAAAAAAAACCTGACATATTACCAATGATGTGTTTTGGCTGTTGACCTTCACTGTGACCTTTGACCTTCATTACTCAAAATCTAATGGGTTCTTTGTTGACCCATTATCTATCATTCCTAAAAGTTTCATTAAAATCTGTTCAGAACTTTTTGCATAATCCTGCTGACAGACAGACAGACAGACAGACAGACAGACAAACAGACAAACAGACAGACAAACAAACAGACAGACAAACAGATAGACAGATAGACAGATAGACAGACAAACAAACAGACAGACATACAGACAGACAGACAAACAGACAGACAGACAGACAGACAAACAGACAAACAGACAGACAGACAAACAGACAAACAAACAGACAGATAGACAGACAGACAGACAGACAGACAGACAGACAAACCTGAATGTAATACCTCCTGGGCAGTGGTAGTGACACAAAAATACACTAAACCTACATTAAAAATTACACAAAAATGTCTAGTGGTGCTTCATAGTCAGAGGAGGCGGGGCTAAAAGGTTGTTTTTCAAATCCTCTGTATTCAATAGGACGGTACTACAACCAATCATTGTAATCGTTAGGATGACGTAGATAGAGTGTCTGAAAGTTGATGGAGGAGTCTGGAAAAAGTTAGAAATGAATGTATGAGGGTTTTTTTTATTATTATTATTTTGTGTATTTTTAGTGCATTTTTCCACATTTTAGTGCATTTTATTTATTTATGTAGTTATTTTACTACTTTTTAGTGTATTTTTAGTGCATTGTGTATTTTTTTGTACATTTTAGTTATTTATTTTTTAAATACAAGATCATAAGCATGAAACTTCTGTACTTACTAGTAAAAAAAATAAACAAAAACCATCTGGAATCTAAATAATCCAGAGTGTGTGAGCAGTGTTGACATGATCATATCTGTGTCACACTTAAGTGAACCCTTTAGTGGTGTGAACTTTATGGACCATTTATCAATTTAACAAACAGCCAAGGTCAGAGTGTGCTGCCCTGGAGCTGTGCAGCTACCATCATATATTAACACCAAATGTTCCAGAGAAATTACACTGACTTTGAACTCAACACTGTTAACCACACCCCCTCCTCTGGGGGGCGCTGGCCTTCAACCTGTTTATCTAAAACAACACTTCAGGGTACCCATGTGGGTAAAGAAAAGCCTTTTGCTGCACCATGTGGGGACCAAGCCATGGTCTGGGGACCAAAGCCTACTCTCTGGGGACCAAGCCATGGTCTGGGGACCAAGGCCTACCGTCTGGGGACCAAGCCATGGTCTGGGGACCAAGGCCTACCGTCTGGGGACCAAGCCATGGTCTGGGGACCAAGGCTTACCGTCTGGGGACCAAGCCAAGGTCTGGGGACCAAGCCTTGCCAGGCGTCTGCCGGTCATCTGCTCAGAGCTCCTCCTGGAGGATATCAGTGGCATCCCAGGCATCAGGCAATGTGCTGGCTCCAGGACCCCCCCCCCCCCCCCCCTAAACCCCCCTGGGCCCTGCTTGCATGCTGGCCTGTACTGCGGACTCCACCATCTGCACTCCTTCCCGTTGGTAAGTTGGCAAACGTGGGTGTGTGGGCAGCCCTCCCCTGATCTGGGCTTTGAGCCTGAGGGCTGTAGGTGGTGGTGGGGTGTGTGTGTGTGTGTGTGTGTGTGTGTGTGGGGGGTGGGGGGCGGGTGCCTGTGGTGCGGTTGGGGATGCTCCCTGGTGTTTCAGAGAGCCACTCCATAACACTTTCCTCATGAGCGCTCCTCCGGAGGGCTGCTGGAACGTCTTGGAGCCATCTGGGGAGAAGTGGAGCGTGGCAGGGAGCAGCTGGACGCTTACAGCTGCTATTTAAACCCTGGCAGAACAGTGCCGTATCCGTCACCCAGCAGGACACGGGCAGAGCACTGAACACTGCCGTATCTATCAGGCAGGAGGACACGGGCAGTATGTGCAATAGTGATCTTTTTATGGTTAATAGTGATCTTTTTATGGTTAGTAGTGATCTTTTTATGGTTAGTAGTGATCTTTTTATGGTTAGTAGTGATCTTTTTATGGTTAGTAGTGATCTTTTTATGGCTAATAATGATCTTTTTATGGTTAGTAGTGATCTTTTTAATGGTTAGTAGTGATCTTTTTATGGCTAATAATGATCTTTTTATGGTTAGTAGTGATCTTTTTAATGGTTAGTAGTGATCTTTTTATGGCTAATAATGATCTTTTTATGGTTAATAGTGATCTTTTTATGGTTAGTAGTGATCTTTTTATGGCTAATAATGATCTTTTTATGGTTAATAGTGATCTTTTTATGGTTAGTAGTGATCTTTTTATGGCTAATAATGATCTTTTTATGGTTAGTAGTGATCTTTTTAATGGTTAGTAGTGATCTTTTTATGGCTAATAATGATCTTTTTATGGTTAGTAGTGATCTTTTTAATGGTTAATAGTGATCTTTTTATGGTTAGTAGTGATCTTTTTATGGTTAGTAGTGATCTTTTTATGGTTAATAGTGATCTTTTTATAGTTAGTAGTGATCTTTTTATGGTTAATAGTGATCTTTTTATGGTTAGTAGTGATCTTTTTATGGTTAGTAGTGATCTTTTTATGGTTACTAGTGATCTTTTTATGGTTAGTAGTGATCTTTTTATGGTTAGTAGTGATCTTTTTATGGTTAGTAGTGATCTTTTTATGGTTAATAGTGATCTATTTATGGTTAGTAGTGATCTTTTTAATGGTTAGTAGTGATCTTTTTATGGTTAATAGTGATCTTTTTATGGTTAGTAGTGATCTTTTTATGGTTAATAGTGATCTTTTTATGGGTAATAGTGATCTTTTTATGGTTAGTAGTGATCTTTTTATGGCTAATAATGATCTTTTATGGTTAGTAGTGATCTTTTTATGGTTAATAGTGATCTATTTATGGTTAGTAGTGATCTTTTTAATGGTTAGTAGTGATCTTTTTATGGTTAATAGTGATCTTTTTATGGTTAATAGTGATCTTTTTATGGTTAATAGTGATCTTTTTATGGTTAGTAGTGATCTTTTTTATGGTTAGTAGTGATCTTTTTATGGCTAATAAGGATCTTTTTATGGTTAATAGTGATCTTTTTATGGTTAGTAGTGATCTTTTGAATGGTTAATAGTGATCTTTTCATTGGTAATAGTGATGTTTGTGTGCGTGTGGGATCTGAGTGTTTTTTTCTGCTGCTGTGACAAAAGCAATTTCCTTGAAAAAGGATGAATAAAGTATCTGTCTGTCTGTTCGTCTGTCCATAACCAGAGGATGTAAACCCTGGACAAAGTCATCAGTAAACAGACTCAGCACCAGTAGTCGTTAGTGTGATAATGGAAAGTAAGTAGAAAAAAAAACAAAACAGACTAATTCTTTTTTGCAGGATGTAATCAGTCCTTTGACAATTACATCCAGTGGGATATTAGAGTCGGGTTACAGCGTATAAACCCCTCATTACAAAGATGAACGCACAGTTTAAAGTAAATGGTGCAAAGACCATAAGCACCGGTCCTCATAAATGTGAAAAACAGTCAAACAGTGACTTTTCTAGAACCGATGACAGAAAATGAGCCTGGTTCTGTAGGTTCTTACCATGGAACTTGGTGTTGTGTTCTATTCCCACAGCATCACTATTATCTGTGGATTCACTGTTACCTCCGTACATCTGGTATTATGTGGCGCATTCGGACAGGATAAACAAAAGTCTGTAATTCATGCTAATTACAGACATTATGAGCGGATATTAGGGGTGTGAAACCTTCACTCACACAATGATCTGAATCGAATCAGGGTGATTCTTAAAATGAGTAAATGATTTAGAACAATTTGATTTGAATGAAATTCAGTTCAATTTGATTCAATACAAATTGACAATTTAACCACATGGGCTTATTTAATTTTATGTTACTGAGAAGAAGACATCATCGGTAAGCGATGCGAAGTGAGCAAATTGAGCGACGACGAAAAGTTGAGAAATCTCAACTTTAAATGGTAAATGTTCTGCACTTATATAGTTCTTTTCCACCTTCATGGTTCAAAGCGCTTTACGTTAGCTTCACATTCACCCATTCACACACACACTCATACACCAGTAGGTTTATAAGGTCAAAGGTCAGTCCTACTGGGGGCCTAAGTCAGGGTTCAGTGTCTTGCCCAAGGACACTTCGACATGTGGACAGCCAGAGCCGGGACGCGAACCGCCAACCTCTTGGTCATTGGGCGACCCACTCTACCAACTGAACCACAGCCGCCCCTTTATGCAAATGAAGATCGGTGTGGTGGCAGCCAATTACAAGTCGATCTGGATTATCAAGGCAGGAAAAAAATATGGGAGGAGAAGAGGAGAAAGTGATAACAGTGGTCTGTGGTTTGTTGAGGAGGTCATCAACTTTAACCCTAACCCTGACCCTGGGCTATGGTGACCGGCGGGGGTTAACGTACCGCACCGACGACACGCTGCAAACACAAGAAACATGTACAAGCAAAAACACAAACACATAAAACAAATGCAACAGAAGTGAAGCTGCAAATTCACTCCACAACAAAACACAAGTTCACCAAAATAAAAGAGGTTCACCAAAATAAAATGGAAGAAGAAGAAGAAGACGTGGATGAAGATGAGTTGAAGTTCATTAATTTAAGAGAGTAGTGTGAACAGGTGTAGAGCAGCAGAGGTATGGAGCTAACGTTAGCGTCGTAGCTCTGCTGCTCTTCTATTATATCGCAGCAGATTATGGTCAAATGTTTAAAAAAGACGAAGGGAAACAAACCTTTTCACACTTATCTCTTAAATTAATTAACTTTATCTTCATCCACCGTCTTCTTCTTCTTCCATTTTATTTTGGTGAACCCTTTTTATTTTGGTGAACTTCTGTTTTGTTGTGGAGTGACTTTGCAGCGTTTCTTTCTTGCAGTTGTTTTGGGGGTTTGTATGTTTTTACTTCTGCTTCATTTCTTTATTGCACCTTCACTTCTGTTGCATTTATTTTGTGTTTGTGTTTTTGGTCGTTGCATGTTTCTTGTGTTTGCAGCGTTTTGTCGGTGCGGTGCCTGTGCCCCGTCGGCCACCGTACTGGGCTCTACGTTGCTTCAGCATATGTCCACAGTCAGACTGATGGTGAAGGAGGAAACCCAGTCAAACATAAAACACCTACATATAGACTACACCTGTTTCCCTCCAAAATAAACTCCTGCTTATTTGTCTGAACATACCAAATAAGTAAAAACATAATGAATAAATATGATGATCTGATGACGTCTAACGATCACATGGTTGTTTATGAGTGGTTGTTCATTTATCATAATCACTCGTTTACTCATTAATTATATAGTTTAGATAAATTATTACAGTATGTTGTGAAAACAATGGACTGGACATCTGCGCCGCAGGTTGGAGCCCCGCCCCCTCGCCACTGTCAACACTCATGTAAAACTGCTACAGGCGACGCCCACTGAGCAAACTGAGTGACCACAGGTGAATTTAACACTTTCGGTGTGAACGCCCCTTAACACTTTAACACCGGATCAGATAGAATAGAAAAGAATCAATTATTAATCTTCAGAATCAGATCGATTCTTGAAATTTTGATCGATTCCCAATGATGTAATGTCTGCAAAACGACATTGTGATCTCTCAAGGAATAAAACGTGATCCCTGAATAGAATCCAGTAGAATCCAGTAGAATCCACTGGAGCCGATGCCATGTAGTGGAAACTGTAGTTTGCTTTAATGTGCTCTGATCATTCATATCCAGCCAGAAAAAGGTCAAGCTTTTATTTTTGTTGCTGACCTCTTAATGACCACTGTATTTTAGTCCCTCCAAGGTAAAAAAAAACAAACAAAAAAACACACACACACACACAAGCACAACAATCACAGAAAAAAAAGAAGTGGATTCTCAGCAAATGTCGATTGGCCACTGGAGACGGCCTGGGAGGTTTTCTCACAAAGCTGTACAAGTCTTCTTGATTCTTGTGAGGATCCCAGGAGTTCACCCCCCACCCCACCCCACCCCTCGCCTTTGTGAAGCTAGGGGGGGAAAGTGCTTGTCAGGAGAACATTAATTAAAGTGTTAAAGGTAAAAAGAAGTATTGACTTTCTCTCTTCTGCAACCAGCAAACCCCACTGCCCCCTCGAGGTAAAGTCTTCTACTTGCTCAGGCCCAGGAGCTAACTGGGAAAAAAAGCCCCACTAAGACCAATTAAGGCCTTCAGTACGAGACTGAAAGGAAGACAAATGGAGGCAGAAGGCCCGATTACAAGAAACCTTTGTACAGATGTAAAGCAATTAGAGCAGTCTCAGGGGCCAGACAGTGCGGTACCTGTGAGTCATGGATCCTACAGCCGCTCGAAAGTCGGAACAATCCCTCTTTTCTGTTTAGGGCCCCAGTCAGCCTGTGTATTAGTGTCATATATCAGCCGATAGGCCCGGTATTGGTTTCTCTAGTGCAGGGAAGAGGCAGTAGTCTGCCAAAGAGGACCACTCCACCCTCCATTATCCGTCTGTTGGGAGAACAGGGGCTCTATTATCCATTCAGGCGGGGCCTTTTTCGATAAAACAAGGGCAGATAGGAAGTGTGGAAGCTCTCAGGTGTCTCCTTCCACCAGGGAAGTTTGTCAGAGAGGTCATTCTGATAAAAGCCGGGGTAATTATACCGCACAGGACCACCGATTACCAGTCAGAGCGCATTTAACCAGGGCAGTATACTGACCTCCACATCACAATAGAGTGGCTGCAGAACCACGAATGAGCTTCTGCTTCTGCCGGCTGTGGTGATACCTTTATGACAAAAACACATTCTCTGTTCACTCATCATTTCTGCATAAAACATGCTGGTACTTCAAAAATATGAGATAAGGAGTCAAAATTATGAGATAAAAAGTCAAATGTATGAGGAAAAAAAGTCAGAATTATTACACATTTTTATTCATTCCTAATTTCTGCGTAAAACACTTCTTCAGATTTACAGTCGTCAACACGGCAGCAAATCTGAAGTGTATTCTGTCCATTACAGTGGTGTCCAGTGTGGACTCCAGCTGTGCCCCTCCCTCACAGGCAGGGCCGGTTCTGGTCAATGTGGTGTCCTAGGCCAACACTAGGAGAACAGTAGGACAACACTAGGAGAACAGTAGGACAACACTAGGCCAACAGTACAACAACACTATGATAACAGTAGGCCAAAAGTAGGGCAGCAGTAGGATAACACTAGACCAACAGTAGGACAACACTAGGGCAACAGTAGGATAACACTAGGTCAACACTAGGATAACAGTAGGCCAAAAGTAGGGCAGCAGTAGGATAACACTAGGCCAACAGTAGGACAACAATAGGCCAACAGTAGGGCAACAGTAGGATAACACTAGGATAACAGTAGGCCAAAAGTAGGGCAGCAGTAGGATAACACTAGGCCAACAGTGGGACAACACTAGGAGAACAGTAGGACAACAATAGGACAACAGTACGACAACACTAGGCCAACACTAGGATAACAGTAGGCCAGCAGTAGGATAACACTAGGCCAACAGTAGGACAACACGAGGATAACACTAGGCCAACAGTAGGGCAACAGTAGGATAACAGTAGGCCAACACTAGGGCAACAGTAAGATAACACTAGGTCAACACTAGGATAACAGTAGGACAAAAGTAGGGCAGCAGTAGGATAACACTAGGCCAACAGTGGGACAACACTAGGGCAACAGTAGGGCAACAGTAGGACAACACTAGGAGAACAGTAGGACAACAATAGGACAACAGTACGACAACACTAGGCCAACACTAGGATAACAGTAGGCCAGCAGTAGGATAACACTAGGCCAACAGTAGGGCAACAGTAGGATAACAGTAGGCCAACACTAGGTCAACACTAGGATAACAGTAGGCCAAAAGTAGGGCAGCAGTAGGATAACACTAGGCCAACAGTAGGGCAACAGTAAGATAACAGTAGGCCAAAAGTAGGGCAGCAGTAGGATAACACTAGGGCAACAGTAGGATAACACTAGGTCAACACTAGGATAACAGTAGGCCAAAAGTAGGGCAGCAGTAGGATAACACTAGGCCAACAGTAGGATAACACTAGGATAACAGTAGGCCAAAAGTAGGACAGCAGTAGGATAACACTAGGCCAACAGTGGGACAACACTAGGGCAACAGTAGGGCAACAGTAGGACAACACTAGGAGAACAGTAGGACAACAATAGGACAACAGTACGACAACACTAGGCCAACACTAGGATAACAGTAGGCCAGCAGTAGGATAACACTAGGCCAACAGTAGGACAACACGAGGATAACACTAGGCCAACAGTAGGGCAACAGTAGGATAACAGTAGGCCAACACTAGGGCAACAGTAAGATAACACTAGGTTAACACTAGGATAACACTAGGATAACAGTAGGCCAAAAGTAGGGCAGCAGTAGGATAACACTAGGCCAACAGTAGGGCAACAGTAGGATAACAGTAGGCCAAAAGTAGGGCAGCAGTAGGATAACACTAGGCCAACAGTGGGACAACACTAGGGCAACAGTAGGGCAACAGTAGGACAACACTAGGAGAACAGTAGGACAACAATAGGACAACAGTACGACAACACTAGGCCAACACTAGGATAACAGTAGGCCAGCAGTAGGATAACACTAGGCCAACAGTAGGACAACACGAGGATAACACTAGGCCAACAGTAGGGCAACAGTAGGATAACAGTAGGCCAACACTAGGGCAACAGTAGGATAACACTAGGTCAACACTAGGATAACAGTAGGCCAAAAGTAGGGCAGCAGTAGGACAACACTAGGCCAACAGTAGGGCAACAGTAGGATAACAGTAGGCCAAAAGTAGGGCAGCAGTAGGATAACACTAGGCCAACAGTGGGACAACACTAGGGCAACAGTAGGGCAACAGTAGGATAACACTAGGCCAACAGTAGGACAACACGAGGATAACACTAGGCCAACAGTAGGGCAACAGTAGGATAACAGTAGGCCAACACTAGGGCAACAGTAAAATAACACTAGGTCAACACTAGGATAACAGTAGGCCAAAAGTAGGGCAGCAGTAGGATAACACTAGGCCAACAGTAGGGCAACAGTAGGATAACAGTAGGCCAACACTAGGGCAACAGTAGGATAACACTAGGTCAACACTAGGATAACAGTAGGCCAAAAGTAGGGCAGCAGTAGGACAACACTAGGCCAATAGTAGGGCAACAGTAGGATAACAGTAGGCCAAAAGTAGGGCAGCAGTAGGATAACACTAGGCCAACAGTGGGACAACACTAGTAGGGCAACAGTAGGATAACACTAGGCCAACAGTAGGACAACACGAGGATAACACTAGGCCAACAGTAGGGCAACAGTAGGATAACAGTAGGCCAACACTAGGGCAACAGTAAAATAACACTAGGTCAACACTAGGATAACAGTAGGCCAAAAGTAGGGCAGCAGTAGGATAACACTAGGCCAACAGTAGGGCAACAGTAGGATAACAGTAGGCCAAAAGTAGGGCAGCAGTAGGATAACACTAGGCCAACAGTGGGACAACACTAGGATAACAGTAGGCCAGCAGTAGGATAACACTAGGCCAAAAGTAGGATAACACTAGGCCAAGAGTAGGCCAACACTTGGATAACACTAGGCCAACAGTAGGACAACAGTAGGATAATACTAGGACAACACCCCTCTTTCCTTTTAGTGTAATTCTAAATGATCATGTGTAAACATAGTGTCCTACATCTGATGGAGTACGTACTGAGTGTCCATGAATAATCAGTGTCAATGTTAACTTTAATGATTTATTTACTGTATTTTCACACTATAAGGCAGGGATCCCCAAACTATTTCCTGTGAGGGCCACATAACTTTTCCCTTCTCAGATGAGGGGCCGGGATCAGTTTGTAACAGAAAAAGTGTGACGAATGCAGGAGTGGATAAATGTAAAAAAAATATTGTTTTCTAGAAAGCTACAATCAAATAACCCTTTCTGGATTCTTCACAGAACAATAGTCAGAAAATATATAATATCACTATTTATGAAATAAATAACCCTCTTTGGGTTCTTCACAGAACAAAGGTCCATAGAACATAAACTTCTTCATCTTAACAGGTCAAAGTTCATCTTAGTTGTCAGAGCAGAATCTGTGACTTAAATGACTCATATGAGCGTCTGTCAAAGTTATTGTGTTAAACTAGTTAAAAATAGTTAATTGTTAGAAAGCCCACACAGTTTAATTGTTTATTTGATTGTTTGGTTATATTTGTTCAGGAATAACTCCTTTTCTGTAAGTTTTCAAATGTCCCACGCTGTTGAACGCACCACTGATGTTATGAACGTAGTCTGTGTTTTATTAGCCTCTGTGTTGTAGGTAACTGTGCTAAGTTCACCATCTCTGCTTCTTTTTCTCTTTTTTATTCATCTATTCCTGGTTTATTACTGTGTGTAGATGCCACAAGGTCAGATAAATAACACAGTACAGTTCAGGTAGATGTTAGCATGTTGTACTGTATAAGCTAATGCTGTTTAGCGCCGGTGTGCTGTTGAAGCTAATACGATAATATGCTAGCAGTTAGCCTTGCTAGCTGTCATCTGTGATTTCTGTGAGTGATGTGTGTGTTCTATGACCCATGTAATACATGTGAGTGACTCATATAGTGGGTCTTAGTTCATTTATTATTGTATGTATATATTGTTATAGTGAGTGTTACTGTATTATTACAGACCACAGTAAATAAACCTTTAATGAGGACATCTGTATCTGTGTTCTTTAGTCAGAACCACAACCCACATGACACCAAATCCTGGAGACAACCCATCCCAAAAACCCAAATCATTAATAATGAAAAGAGTTCATAACGAAGGAACATTTTATTGCAAAAGTCCAACTTTATTATTAGATACAAATACACACATATTAAAAAAAAAATCTAAATGGTCTCTGGTATTATTTAGGGGGCCACACCAAATGTGGAGGCGGGCCATTTCCGGCCCGCGGGCCGTAGTTTGGGGACCACTGCTATAAGGTGAACTGTCAATGAATGTTTTTTTTCATATATAAAGAGTATAATATAGTATAACAGTCACAATAACTCTCAACCTTGTTTAGTTGTAACACGGTACAAAACACACTGATTCTGCCAACAAACGTTAACAGAGTCAAAATTAACACATAAAAAGTCAACATTTCAAGTCACTAAGATAAGCTAGGCTGTGGTTCAGTTGGTAGAGCAGGTCGTCCAATGATCGAAGGGTCGGTGGTTTGCATCCCGGCTCTGTCTGTCCACATGTCCTTGGACAAAGACACTGAACCCTTAGTCTCCCAGTAGGACTGACCTTTGACCTTATAAACCTACTGGTGTATGATTGTGTGTGAATGGGTGAATGTGAGGCTAATGTAAAGAGCTTTGAACCATGTAGGTGGAACAACTATAGAAGTGAAGAACATTTAATCCATATATTAGTTTCACTGTCAGTAAATTAAAGTCTTTTCAGTTCACCTTAAAGTCCAGTAAATACACTATCTTAAAATTAGAATTCTGTGGGACCTGGCTCCACCAAGACATCTGGTGGCCTAGGCGACCGCCTAGTCTGACTATGACTAATGCCGGCCCTGCTCACACATATAAGGCGTTCACAACAAAGAGCAGATAAAGTCAGAATCCACACAGAGGAACAAATTAATTGCTAATGGAAATTTATGTTCACTCGTCCAATCTACAATTAACTAAAGCAAAAACCTTCTTCATGACCTCTGATTATGAAATAATTTTGACAAATGGAAGCCTGGTGTGTAATGACCTTTTCTCTTGGTCTAAGACCAGGCTGGCTGCAGTCCTCATTATTTATGGGGGGCTTTAAAAAGCAGGTATAGGAAAATTAATGTGTGGCTGTCAGTGTGTGTAATGGGGCTAATAATGGTGTCCTGTGCACCGTATAATGAACCCCACCCCCATAGAAAACCTATCTGCTCTACTCTGGAGGTTTGACGACTGCTGTATTCTTCAGCAGTCAGTGAATCCGATCTGCGTCTGCTTCCGAACCCTAATTTTCTGTACGTTTTTCCCGACCCAGAATCATTGAAAGAGTTCCATCACACGACCATGTGTTCTGTGTCAACAATCTATGTCGTCTAAGTATGTTTATTAGCTTCGTCGCACTAGCTCCTCCTAGCAGCAGCAAATCAGAAGGTGGGCGTAACAAAAAATACACTAAAATGCACAAAAAAAACTGTTTCGTTGTGCTAGACCCCGGCTAAGAGTCATAAGTATTGGAAAAAGTAACAATTATGAAATTAAAACTTGAAATTATTAGATTAAAAAGTCAGAATTATGAGACAAAATGTTAGCTTAATGTGAGAAAACGTCATCAATCTTTAAATTCTTTTTACAGAAGCGACAACAGTCGTTAAATTCCATAATCCACCATTTTGTTTTAACTCTAACTACTATTACATACAGAGGGATTTGACAGACAACCTTTTAGCCCCGCCTCCCCTGACTATGAAGCACCACTAGACCCATACATGGAATGAATAGAGATAGCACTGCTAGGCTAATATTTTATTGTACGCTTTGTTATTCCATGGAATTTTATTTTATTTTTAATGTTATATATGCACACAAATGTTAAAGTCTACTGTCTAAGTTGACTTTTAACATTATTTATCCAATAATTGTATTGTAATGTTCTATATGTAAAAACTGTGATTTTACTTTGTCCATTACAGTTTATTATTTAAACTGTTTGATTGCCTAGATATTTTTTTCCCACTTCTGTTTTTATACTTATTTAGTATTTGGTTTTGTATTTGACTTTCATTCCTATATTGTATTTGTTCCTGTTTCTCATGCTACTGCTGCAGTATAATTTAATTTAAGATCAATAAACTCCATCTATCCATTTTTTTTGCCTACTTTGTAATTTTTTAAATTAATTTTCTCTTATTTTTCATAAATTTTGTTCTTCACGTTTGTCTATTTTTCCCTTATGTTAATTAACTAAAAGGTCAAACTCACATTATGGGTTCTAACTCCAGAACAGAGGGTCACAGAACTTTCAGATTGGTACCAAACGATGCAGAATGAAGATTTATACAATTCTCTGGTGTTATCACCTACGACCAATAGTTTTTCAGATCTCTGGAGGTCAAAGGTGACATGTGTCCAAATTAATTTGTGTAACACTGTGTCAAACATAGACATATCACACTATAACTTAATCAATACTGAATATATTATCATAATATTACACACACTGACACATATATATATATATATATATATATATATATATATATATATATATATATATATATATATATATATATATATATATATATATATATATATATATATATATATATATATATATATATATATAAATATATAACCAAATTATCAATATTGCAAAAGGTCAAAGGTCAAGGTCACATTTAGCAGAAAGGTCCAAATCACATTATTGGCTCTAATTCAAGAACAGGTTGTCATAGAAACTGGAGATTGACACAAATATTAGTTAACCCTTCCATCTATACGTCTATCAATCTGTGTTAATTTTATAAATTTTTTGCCTATTTGGTTTTAATCATTTCTATCTATCTATCTATCTATCTATCTATCTATCTATCTATCTATCTATCTATCTATCTATCTATCTATCTATCTATCTATCTATCTATCTATCTATCTATCTATCTATCTATCTATCTATCTATCTATCTATCTATCTATCTATCTATCTATCTATCTATCTATCTATCTATCACATGGGTCTCAAACTCTGGTCCACGAGGGCTGGTGTTCTGCATGTTTTAGATATTTCCTTCTTTCACATGATTCAGTTTAACCCTTTAACTTCTGACACTTTAGCAGTTCCACGTAAATATATATTACACTAAGCAACAAAATTAACAAAACAACAACAAAAATGAAGAATAAACCAACAAAATTATTTGTAACATGAACAATTTAAGTAAAATGGAGCAAAATTAAAGGAAAAATAATTAAATACAATTAAATAAAAACAAAATATAAAAAATGTCAACAAAATGAACCAATAGTATGAATAAATATTTGCAAAATTATAAATAACATTGAAAAATGTACCAAAAAAAGCAAACTATTATTGAAATTTGGTTCCAGGAGTTTTAATTTTGACTTTTTTTTTTTAATTAGTTGCATTCTGACTCAGTAAAAACAGTAAAAAAAGGAAAATAAATGAATTTTTAGGAATATTTGAACTAAAGCATTCATTCAGAATACATCCGTTCTGACCCTTAAGAGTTAATAATCAGCTCATCGTTCTCTGCAGAACCTGTTAATGATGTAATGACTTTGAGGTTTAATGGAAGAAGGAATTATCTATGAATTCCTTTTTTGTTTTTGTTTTCTTCACATTTTTCCATATGTGTCCATTATGTGGAACTGCTAAAGTGTCAGAAGTTAAAGGGTTAAACTGAATCATGTGAAAGAAGGAAATATCTAAAACATGCAGAACACCGGCCCTCGAGGACCAGAGTTTGAGACCCCTGGTCTATCGTAACTTTTTTATCCTATGTTGTTCAGGTTTTACTAATTTTCTCAAATTTTTCATCCATTTTGCTGTTTATATTTGTCCATTTTTCCTTTATTTTGTACATTTTGGACTCATTTTTAATCCACCCACCTACAGTATACATCTGTCAATCTATGTGTAACTTATCTGTTTTTCATATTGTGTTCTGTTGTTATTAATTTCTACTAATTTTACTTCATAGTTCTGCCCATTTTCCCTTGTATTGTACACTTTTTGACCAATTGTATCTATCTCTCTGTCTGTGAGTGTCAGTGTCGTCCAAACTTCCAGGGGCAGTCGCAGTTTGATTTGATTTGAATGATTTATTTCGAACATGTGCAAAGTGCAACAATAATCAATACAGCAATAATAATAATAACAATGACATGTCCGAAAAGGAGTAGGATGAAGCATAAGCTTATTTAATTCTACCCCTTCTTCACTTCCCCAATAACCTAAATTCATCTTATAGTAATATAGTGCATAGTACAAAAATGATGATAATAATAAAAATAATAAATGTTCTGCATTTATATAATTATTTTCCACCTTCATGGTTCAAAGCACTTTACATTAGCCTCACATTCACCCATTCACACACACACCAGTAGGTTTCTAAGGTCAAAGGTCAGTTCTACTGGGGGCCTAAGACAAGGTACAGTGTCTTGCCCAAGGACACTTTGACAGCCAGAGCCGGGACGTGAACCGCCAACCTCTCGGTCATTGGGCGACCCACTCTACCAACTGAACCACAGCCGCCCTAACAATAATAATAACAATAACAATAATAACAATACCAATAATCAATAACTGAAGTACTAGACATATATACAAGAAACAAAAACAAAACAAAAAAAACCAACTAAAAACAAATGAGCAGATAGGAAAGTAGGTAACAAATAGTTTTTGTTGTTGTTTATTGTTTTCTTTTTTCCTCCCTTCTTTCTTCTTCTTTTCCCTTTTTTCTTCTTCTCCTTTTTTTTCTTTCCTTTTTCTAAGTTGTCTGCATTTTGTTCTTATTTTTTATTTTATTTTTCTATTCATTCACTTATTTTATTCATGTATATATTTATTTATTTATTTATTTATTTTTTATATCTTTAACCCCACAGAGGGGGGGTCAACAGTGCTTCAGATCAGTGCTTATTCCAGTCTTGTCAGTTATTGCAGACATGTGTGGGAAGAACTTTTCCAGCTGTCGGAACCATTTGTCTGCACCCTCATTTGCACATACTAAACACTTAGCATCAAACCAACTAAGTCAATATATTTCCTGTCTGCTAAAGGTTACTCCGTCTGAATTATCCGTATTGTAATTTTAACGACATATTAAAATAGTTTTGGGAGAAAAACCTGGCTGTCATTAAGAGAAAATCCTATAAATGAAAATATATACTACGTTAAAATATATATGTGAGATTTGTCCCGAGTTGCCAGGGTAGTAAATCTGCACGGCAGCGAGCGCCCCGGCTTGATTTGGGAGGCGAAGAAAACCATTTGACTTCACAGTTCAGGCTTGATGAAGTCCCTGGATGCTGCTGGTTAAAGACTTAAGCAGATGGCCAAATACTTGGCACAAGAAAAGAGCTGCTCTGAATATTTTTTTGGCAAATGTACAGGCATATGGCAAAAGTTCATGCCAAATACTCCATTTCACAGAAAAAAAAAAAAAAAAGAAAGATCCAGCCTGCGGGGGAAAGCAAAAGCATATTAGGAAAGGAATAATAAGAGACAGAGAAACAAGAGTATGACAGAATGAAGTTTAAATGCCAGAAATATGATAGTGTTTGGTCTGTACACACAGCACTAGGCCTTCCAGAATCTTCTCAGTCTTAAATAATCAGTGTCATAATAACACTGAGTGGAGCGGATAAACAGGATTCTGTTTTACATCAGTTGAGAAGCTTTAGCGAGCGGGTGGGGGGGGGGGGGGCATGCCCTCATCAGTCTGGGAAAATCAGACTTCACTCTCCTGGATTGGACACAGCACACATCCTTTTGTCTGCTGCCAAAAAGATTAGGTGCAAGGTTAAAGATTTGAGATCATTTTCTGGATTTGGTACGAAATAAAGACGTACGGACGAAGACGAAAATCTAATAAAAAGCTCATATCCTCCCAAAACCCCCACCACTTATGAGATTAAAAAAAAGTCAAAATTAGGGGAAAAAGTCAAAAATTCGCAGAAAACTGTTCAAATTATGAGACAAAACAGTCTAAATAATGAGATAAAAAGTCAAAATTATTGTGGGAAAATCAGACTGAAGATGTAAATCAAATAAAAATCTGGTCCCAAACTCCACCCCTTTACTTCCAACGGTTAAAGCTTCTACTGTGTGATCAACTGCTAAAGGCTTAGACATAAAATAAATCAGAAAGTCGTGCCGTAAAACAAATAGAGAGGAAGGACGGCAGACGCCCCAGTACAGAGAAGTCAAACATCCAGAAGACAAAGGATGATTGGCAGCAGACACAACGTTAGTGGGAGGAATATCTCCCTCTAGGGTTTGACAGGCGAGGAGAAGGTATCAATCATTCTGCTACAGTAGGTGCTTCCAACAATGCCATTCTCTATCTGTTGTTTTTGTTCCACTCATGGTTCCTGCTCTAGCGTGTTACATAACCCACATGTTTGTTTTGATCTGGGACAGGAGGGCTTTCTTTTCAGGAAAAAAAAAACAGCCTTCGACATCACAAAACTGTCAATACTGGATCTGAGGCCTTGAAATGTCGTTGTCAAAATACCAAAGCTGATCAAATATGGAGTTGGAGTCTTTCAGAGCTACTGGAAAACAACACTTCTGACAGGAAACTGATTTTAAAGATACATCTACACCAAGGGTCTCTAAACATGTGGCCCGGGGACCAAATGTGGCCCCGTCAATGGTTCCAATGCGGCCTGTGAGATGAAGAGTATAACCAGGGTCAGTGTTAGTCATAGTCAGACTAGGCGGTCGCCTAGGACACCAGATGTCTTAGGGGGGGACAAGTCCCACAGAAGTAAAATATTAAGATACTGTAT
>CM035796.1:47905555-47915555 GCA_020466265.1 Siphamia tubifer
TCAAAATTATAAGAAAAAAGTCAGAATTATCAGATAAAAATGACAAAATTATAAGAAAAAAGTCAGAATTATCAGATAAAAATGTCAAAATTATAAGAAAAAAGTCAGAATTATCAGATAAAAATGTCAAAATTATAAGAAACAAGTCAGAATTATCAGATAAAAATGTCAAAATTATAAGAAAAAAGTCAGAATTATCAGATAAAAATGTCAAAATTATAAGAAAAAAGTCAGAATTATCAGATAAAAATGTCAAAATTATAAGAAAAAAGTCAGAATTATCAGATAAAAATGTCAAAATTATAAGAAAAAAGTCAGAATTATCAGATAAAAATGTCAAAATTATAAGAAAAAAGTCAGAATTATCAGATAAAAATGTCAAAATTATAAGAAAAAAGTCAGAATTATCAGATAAAAATGTCAAAATTATAAGAAAAAAGTCAGAATTATCAGATAAAAATGGCAAAATTATAAGAAAAAAGTCAGAATTATCAGATAAAAATGGCAAAATTATAAGAAAAAAGTCAGAATTATCAGATAAAGTCAGAATTCATTTCTATGGCACAGTCATGGTGTCGTCATGGCAACACGGTTGTAAACAGGGATGCGTCCTCATTAGCTTTTTGGTTCAGTTTAGCATCAGGCATGTGTGTCAAATTTAGTTTGACTATGTTGAAAGAAATATTTCACTGCCATTCAAAGGGATTTTGCTGAAACCTCATTCATTTCTATGGCACAGTTTCGGTATTGTCATGGCAACACAATTAAAAATAGGGGTGTTTCCTCATTGCCTTTTTGATTCCGTTTGATAATAGGGATGTGTGTGTGTCAAATTTAGTTTGACGATGTGGAACAAACATTTTCAGTCCCATTCAAAGGGATTTTACCAAAACCCCATTCATTTCTATGGCACGATTTGGGCTAATGAATGAAGATGATAGCTGATGTCAATCAACACACAAGCATGAGGCCACAGAGACCTTTCTGAACACAAACTCACACAAACACACACGGTTCTTGGCTTCACCAGGGAGCTCAGGCTTATAATTACCCACACGAGCTGCAATCAGTGTCCAATGACAATACTCTCCAATGGCTTGTTTTGCTAACCTCTGCGAGGCCTCAGGCAGAGGTCCACTTAGCCCGTCAGAACCAGCCCACCACTGAAATCAAAACACTGAAATCACTTCATTCCACTGCAGCGCCACTGATTAAATGTGCAGAGTGTAGAGAGTGCAATTTGCTAAATTACAAGTATTTTGCACATGTAAATATAGTTTAATTACAGCAATTAAAGAAGATTATGGGAGATTGGCAGATGGGGAATGTAATGTTGTTTTAATTAGAGTTTGAATGCACTGTAACACAAACAGAATGTTAACCCCTCAGAACAGAACGGGCTGTTAAGGCCCTGACAAATTGTATCCTGATGCCATTTTCTCAAAGCTTATAATCACCTGCAGCTACGATGATGTGTGCAGAACAGAAAGAAACAAGAGGGTGGGGATAACAAAGACAAAGAAAATGACGGCTCAGAGATGGAAAAAAAAAAAACACAGCCAGGCCCCGATGAGGACGAGGAGCAAATGAAACGCAGATGTGACGTTCCTTGACCGTGATGTTCAGCGGCGAGTAGCGAGTTGAGTTAGGATGACAAGTACAAATATTTTGACAGCAGTTAATACGGTATTAGAGTCAATGAAATCAGATTTAGAACCTGGAGATCAATCACTACAAATTAGAAACAGCTGTTTGTGTTGCTTGGATTTGAAGAAGAAGAAAAGAAAACAAAAGAAAAGAAAAAAAGAAGAGAAAAAAAATAAAAGAAAAGAAGAGAAGAGAAAATAAAATAAAAGAAAAGAAAAAAAGAAGAGAAAAGAAAAGAAAAGAAAAGAAAAAAAGAAGAGAAAAGAAAAGAAAAGAAAAGAAAAAAAGAAGAGAAAAGAAAAGAAAAGAAGAGAAGAGAAAAGAAAAGAAAAGAAGAGAAAAGAAAAGAAAAGAAAAGAAAAGAAAAGAAAAGAAAAGAAGAGAAGAGAAAAGAAAAGAAGAGAAAAGAAAAGAAAAGAAAAGAAAAGAAAAGAAGAGAAAAGAAAAGAAAAAAAAGAAGAGAAAAGAAAAGAAGAGAAGAGAAAAGAAAAGAAAAGAAAAGAAGAGAAAAGAAAAGAACAGAAAAGAAAAGAAAAGAACAGAAAAAAAGAAGAGAAAAGAAAAGAAAAAAAGAAGAGAAAAGAAAAGAAAAGAAAAGAAAAGAAAAAAAGAAGAGAAAAGAAAAGAAAAGAAAAGAAAAGAAGAGAAAAGAAAAGAAAAGAAAAGAAAAAAAAGAAGAGAAAAGAAAAGAAGAGAAAAGAAAAGAAAAGAAAAGAAAAGAAAAGAAAAGAAGAGAAAAGAAAAGAAAAAAAAGAAGAGAAAAGAAAAGAAGAGAAGAGAAAAGAAAAGAAAAGAAAAGAAGAGAAAAGAAAAGAAAAGAAAAGAAAAGAAAAGAACAGAAAAAAAGAAGAGAAAAGAAAAGAAAAAAAGAAGAGAAAAGAAAAGAAAAGAAAAGAAAAGAAAAAAAGAAGAGAAAAGAAAAGAAAAGAAAAGAAAAGAAGAGAAAAGAAAAGAAAAGAAAAGAAAAAAAAGAAGAGAAAAGAAAAGAAGAGAAAAGAAAAGAAAAGAAAAGAAAAGAAAAAAAGAAGAGAAAAGAAAAGAAAAGAAAAGAAAAAAAGAAGAGAAAAGAAAAGAAAAGAAAAGAAAAGAAAAAAAGAAGAGAAAAGAAAAGAAAAGAAAAGAAGAGAAGAGAAAAGAAAAGAAAAGAAAAAAAGAAGAGAAAAGAAAAGAAAAGAAAAGAAAAGAAAAGAAAAGAAGAGAAAAGAAAAGAAAAAAAAGAAGAGAAAAGAAAAGAAAAGAAAAGAAAAGAAGAGAAGAGAAAAGAAAAGAAAAGAAGAGAAGAGAAAAGAAAAGAAAAGAAAAGAAGAGAAAAGAAAAGAAAAGAAAAGAAAAGAAAAGAAAAGAAAAGAAAAGAAAAGAAAAGAAAAGAAAAGAAAAGAAAAGAAAAGAAAAGAAAATAGCCTAGAAGGGATTTGTGAAGTTTCATAAGAATTATTTACTTCTTGAAAAGTTTCTGATTTTTGGCCTGAAGTTTGGAATGAGTCAAAAGTTTCCAAAAACACTGGGTACAAGTTGGCAGTGCCCCCTAGTGGCTGGTATCCATGAAATGAAAAGGTTGTATCCCACGTCATCATATGGTTATAAGAGGTTATGTTTTACCTCATGTTTGTCTAAGATCATTTATGGACGGATTTTGAAAAAACTTTCAGAGGTGATTGATAATGTGTCATGGAAAAAACTATTAAATGATAAAAACATCCATCTAAAAAAGTCAAAAGTATGAGAAAAAAAAATCTAATTCTGACGTGTATTGTATAAAAAATAAGATAGTGTTAATTTTTTTAAAAGGTGTCATTCCACTAAAACCACTTTTCCACTTTTGTCGTTTTGGAATGTGATGGCTCACCCAGCGTTACCATGGTGATGGCTCACCCAGCGTTACCATGGTGACGGCTCACCCAGCGTTACCATGGTGATGGCTCACCCAGCGTTACCATGGTGATGGCTCACCCAGCGTTACCATGGTGATGGCTCACCCAGCGTTACCATGGTGACGGCTCACCCAGCGTTACCATGGTGACGGCTCACCCAGCGTTACCATGGTGACGGCTCACCCAGCGTTACCATGGTGATGGCTCACCCAGCGTTACCATGGTGATGGCTCACCCAGCGTTACCATGGTGATGGCTCACCCAGCGTTACCATGGTGACGGCTCACCCAGCGTTACCATGGTGACGGCTCACCCAGCGTTACCATGGTGACGGCTCACCCAGTGTTACCATGGTGATGGCTCACCCAGCGTTACCATGGTGACGGCTCACCCAGACTTACCATGGTGATGGCTCACCCAGCGTTACCATGGTGATGGTTCACCCAGACTTACCAACACATGCTCCTTTAACAGTGGTTCATCAGGAACCAGGGACCCAGAAAAAGACGGTCCATCTGACATCACATTGACTTTAGCCCCACCCTCCTGGGGTTAAGCCCCTCCCCCATTGCAGCCAATCTGCAGTAGCATTAGCATTAGCATCTACTAGAGCAGACGGCGCCACAGTAGCTGCTGCACAAACTGTAAAAAACTGTTGGATCAAACTGGTTCATGTGTCTCTGTGGAAATAAAGACTGTTTTTTTACTGCACGTTTTCAAAACAAGTGACGTCACCAAACCTAGCTGGATGTTACTCTGGGATGGTAAACACACACAGAGCCAGAGGGGAGGGGGGAGTGTTCCTTCACACATTCTGAGCCAATCACAGACGCCTCATCAGCGCGTCATGGACATGTATGAGGAAGTACCATAGAATGACAATGTTAAATGTAAAAACCCACAAAAATGTTACAATTTGTTTAAGCCATAAAGAAACTAAATTTAATTAAAAAAATGGTGAAACAAAAAGTATTTGAAAATGTGTTAAAAAGGTAAAAAAACAAACAGATGTTAAAATGTATTTTTACTTTTAGGAATATAGGCTAAAAATATAAATGCACTTCACTATGATTATATATGTATATATATATATATATATATATATATATATATATATATATATATATATATATTTTCATTGTCTGCCAGAACAGAAGGATGGACATTATTATCGTATCAGGAAAACGTTCGTCTTTTACGTCTTTTGTTGTTGACGTGTGTTTTTATAGGTAAATATCAGTCTTAACATGTTAATCATTGGTGTAAAAGTTTCTCATGTGTCTTGTCATTTATAGCAATGTGACGTCACGTGAAATCAACCACTTCCCTCCAGACTAGAAGGCAAAAAAAAAACGTCTTGGCTAAACTTCAAAAGCTTTTACGAAGAAAAAGAATGAACTAATCTGACACAACGCTGGAAAAAAAAATAAACCAACCCACTCTGAACACAAATAAAACGGATACGAGGATCAAAAAGGCTTTGCTGAAATGACCATAGATTACAAAGGTAATGCTGTTTAAAGTAAACACCTTCACATCTCGAAATCCTGATGAGGACAAAGTGAGCGCAGAGAAAACACATGTTCAACTCAATCAGCGCAAACGTCAGGCGACGGAGGCCAGTGTTTGTGTGTCTGACTCAGAGGGATTTTTGGGGTCATGTACCCTGGATGGAGAAAATATCCCCTGTCAGGATCTATACAGCTGTGGAGCAACATTTAATATATTCCAGTCAATAGCCTATTAGAAATTCTAATTGAAAGTTCAATGGCCTTACTTTAGGGCTTGGAGTAAAGATTGCCTTTGGAAAGCTATTTAAAAGCTTCATCTCTTTATCATGCAGTATTTGTAAACCTAACTTTGTTCTTCTTAGGTAGATCAATTGCATTCATTTACAAAACGGGGGGAAAATGTCACCCTTTATCCTTTAAATCTCAGCTGGGTGAAGGAGGCGCTTTAAAGACACACCGCCGCCGCTGCCGTTTTCCCCTCCATGATATCAGAAGGAATGAGTGTCATCGGAGACTTGACCTGCACATTTTAATTACCACATGAAATATTCAACCTCTGAGATGAATGGGGACGTCCAGAGAGCAGGGGACGCCAGGGCCGTCTCTGCCGGGTTAACGCTTTCCTGACCGGATTAGCATTTCACGCTACGCACATATGGGAACAGCCCATGAAATGTGTCTGTGGAAAGACGATGAAGACGATAAAAAGACAGAGAGTGATCAGACAACTGTGAAAACTGTCATATCGATAGCACTGACTTTACAGTACCTGGTCGTTATAGCGATAGCACTGACTTTATAGTATCTGGTTGTCATAGCGATAGTACTGACTTTACAGTACCTGGTCGTTATAGCGATAGCACTGACTTTACAGTACCTGGTCGTTATAGCGATAGCACTGACTTTATAGTATCTGGTTGTCATAGCGATAGTACTGACTTTACAGTACCTGGTCGTCATAGCGATAGCACTGACTTTACAGTACCTGGTCGTCATAGCGATAGTACTGACTTTACAGTATCTGGTCATCATAGCGATAGCACTGACTTTACAGTACCTGGTTGTCATAGCGATAGCACTGACTTTACAGTACCTGGTCGTCATAGCGATAGCACTGACTTTACAGTACCTGGTCGTTATAGCGATAGCACTGACTTTATAGTATCTGGTTGTCATAGCGATAGTACTGACTTTACAGTACCTGGTCGTTATAGCGATAGCACTGACTTTACAGTACCTGGTCGTTATAGCGATAGCACTGACTTTATAGTATCTGGTTGTCATAGCGATAGTACTGACTTTACAGTACCTGGTCGTTATAGCGATAGCACTGACTTTACAGTACCTGGTCGTTATAGCGATAGCACTGACTTTATAGTATCTGGTTGTCATAGCGATAGTACTGACTTTACAGTACCTGGTCGTCATAGCGTTAGCACTGACTTTATAGTATCTGGTTGTCATAGCGATAGCACTGACTTTACAGTACCTGGTCGTCATAGCGATAGTACTGACTTTACAGTATCTGGTCATCATAGCGATAGCACTGACTTTACAGTACCTGGTTGTCATAGTGATAGCACTGACTTTACAGTACCTGGTCGTCATAGCGATAGCACTGACTTTACAGTACCTGGTCGTTATAGCGATAGCACTGACTTTATAGTATCTGGTTGTCATAGCGATAGTACTGACTTTACAGTACCTGGTCGTTATAGCGATAGCACTGACTTTACAGTACCTGGTCATCATAGTGATAGTACTGACTTTACAGTACCTGGTCGTTATAGCGATAGCACTGACTTTACAGTACCTGGTCGTCATAGCGATAGCACTGACTTTACAGTACCTAGTCGTCATAGCGATAGCACTGACTTTATAGTATCTGGTTGTCATAGCGATAGTACTGACTTTACAGTACCTGGTCATTATAGCGATAGCACTGACTTTACAGTACCTGGTTGTCATAGCGATAGTACTGACTTTACAGTACCTGGTCGTTATAGCGATAGCACTGACTTTACAGTACCTGGTCGTCATAGCGATAGCACTGACTTTACAGTACCTGGTCGTCATAGCGATAGCACTGACTTTATAGTATCTGGTTGTCATAGCGATAGCACTGATTTTACAGTACCTGGTCGTCATAGCGATAGTACTGACTTTACAGTACCTGGTCGTCATAGTGATAGTACTGACTTTACAGTACCTGGTTGTCACAGCGATAGCACTGATTTTACAGTACCTGGTCGTCATAGCGATAGTACTGATTTTACAGTACCTGGTCATCATAGTGATAGTACTGACTTTACAGTACCTGGTCGTCACAGCGATAGCACTGATTTTACAGTACCTGGTCGTCATAGCGATAGTACTGATTTTACAGTATCTGGTCGTCATAGCGATAGTACTGACTTTACAGTACCTGGTCGTCATAGCGATAGCACTGACTTTACAGTACCTGGTCGTCATAGCGATAGCACTGCCTTTATAGTATCTGGTTGTCATAGCGATAGCACTGATTTTACAGTATCTGGTCGTCATAGCGATAGTACTGACTTTACAGTACCTGGTTGTCATAGTGATAGTACTGACTTTACAGTACCCGGTCGTCATAGCGATAGTACTGACTTTACAGTACCTGGTCGTCACAGCGATAGCACTGATTTTCCAGTATCTGGTCGTCATAGCGATAGCACTGACTTTACAGTACCTGGTCGTCATAGCGATAGTACTGATTTTACAGTACCTGGTCGTCATAGCGATAGTACTGACTTTACAGTATCTGGTCGTCATAGCGATAGCACTGACTTTACAGTACCTGGTCGTCATAGCGATAGCACTGATTTTACAGTACCTGGTCGTCATAGCGATAGTACTGACTTTACAGTACCTGGTTGTTATAGCGATAGCACTGATTTTACAGTATCTGGTTGCCATAGCGATAGCACTGATTTTACAGTACCTGGTCGTTATAGCGATAGCACTGACTTTATAGTATCTGGTTGTCATAGCGATAGCACTGATTTTACAGTATCTGGTTGTCATAGCGATAGTACTGACTTTACAGTACCTGGTCGTCACAGCGATAGTACTGATTTTACAGTACCTGGTCGTCCATATTAACACAGTTTGTTCATCCAAATGTTAACTATATGTACGTACTGTCAATCATCTAAAAAATGAACTGAAGTGGTTTTTATCCCTTTAATTACAGCAGCATTTGATGACGTCAACTGCCTTTAAACAACAACATTAACAAATGTCACGACACATTAAAGAAGCTGCCGGGTTTTTGTTCTCGTCTTTTTTTACCAAACGGAGGCGCACCCACCGGCGTGGCGTTTGTCTGGGACTTGGCCTTTAGTCGATGCCAGAACTCACTCACCCCCCCTGAGTGTGAGGCGTCATTTACAGCTGAACCCTGCATTGTTTCACAGGATAATGCTTTACCTCCACTCTGTGTTGGTTTCACTTCAAACACATAATAGCTTTTAGCAGTCGACTGCACTTCCATTGTGCTGCTGGTGTTCTGTACCAGCATCAGGGACAGTTGTACACTTAGAGTCTGGAATAATTAATCAAAAGGCAGAAGAAGAAGAACAAGAAGAAGAGGGATGGTTCTTTGTGGATGTGGTCTCCACAGAGCTGCCAACGTTCCCGTTTTTCCTGGGATTTCAGATCCATCTCCCGTTTTGGAATTTGTCCCGTAATTTATTAGATCTGAATGTTAAAAACTAAATGTGAAGACATATCATTTGGCTGATGTTCTGCAGTTGACTCAGATCATGTATTAGACCTTTGACCTTTGGCCAAAAATCATATTCAAATTTCATTTGGAAATTAATGTAGATATTTGAATAATATTTGAATATTTGTTAATTATATTACTCTGAAAATGCCTCACTAACACCTCGGTATCAAAATTAAACATTATATTCAGTCCACCATTGGGGCAGTATTCAGTGAAATCAGTTAAATATTAATATTAATTAATTAACAGTAATGAACATTATTATCAGCTGATACTTTAACGTTACATCATCCACAAACATCATCTTTTGTTTGTTGTCTTGTTGTGTGTGAAACACTGTTCCTTAGTTTTCCTGGTTGGCTGTTACTGAGGAAAGCCTCTAAACTGTTAGCTAAACTGTTAGCTAAACTGTTAGCTAAACTGTTAGCTAAACTGTTAGCTAAACTGTTAGCCTCATTGACAATCAAAAGGGAACATTTATAAAGTGAGCAGCTACAAAAACAGACCCCATATGTAAAACACTCACACATTAGTTTTACCTGCTCACTTTGTTAACTTATGACACTTTTACATTTTCCAGAGTGTGCAGGATCAGTTCTGGTTAATATATATAAATATATTTATATATATTTTTATATATATTTATATATATATATATATATATATATATATATATACATCTTTTAATTGTTTGATTTTGATTTGATTTGATTTGATTATTTTTATTTTTTATTTCAGGTGAAATACATCAAAGCATAGCCATAGATATAGCATACATCTTTTGAAAAAAGAGGGGAAAAAATTAATATATATATATATATATATATATATATATATATAGTTACAAACTCAAATTTACAAACTCCAAATTTCAAAAAATGTAGAAAAAAAAGTACCTGAAAAGGAGTGGGAGGAAGAGAACTTATTTAATCCCACCCCCTTTTGTACAATTTCTGTCAAATGATCTATTTTAACTTCTGTGTATTCCGACACATGACAGAACAAAACAATTTGTAGAGCAGAGCTTATTGTACATCATGTGTAATGCAATAATCATAATATTATAATTATTATTAATCATTCTGCAATAATTGTGCCTTATAGTCCAGAAAATCTCTTAATATTCTAATTCTGTGGGACCTGGTGCCTCAAATACTGCAATGGAAACCAATGACACTTTACCATCATTTATCATAAAAACAACATTTGTTCACTTG
>CM035796.1:47920555-47938055 GCA_020466265.1 Siphamia tubifer
AGCAGCAAGATTATTAACAGGATCAAATAGAAGAGAACACATCACCCCTGTACTCCAAACCCTGACCCCTGACCCCTGACCCCTAACCCTATCACCCCTGTGCTCCAAACCCTGACCCCTAACCCTATCACCCCTGTGCTCCAAACCCTTCACTGGCTACCAGTTGAGTCTAGAATTAAATTTAAAATCCTCCTCCTTACATATAAAACCATTAATGGTATGGGCCCCTCTTATCTTAAAGATGATCTGGTTCCGTACCAACCCAATAGAACCCTTCGTTCTCAGAATGCAGGTTTACTGAAAGTTCCTAGGGTTTCTAAAAGTACAGTAGGAGCTAGAGCCTTTAGTTATCAGGCCCCTGTCTTATGGAATCAGCTTCCCTTTAATATTAAAAACGCCGAAACAGTCTGTACATTTAAAATTAGGCTTAAAACATTCCTGTTTGAGAAAGACTATGGTCAGGCTAGTTAAAAATGATGTGACTCATATATCATGTATACATGATGTATGAGTCACAGTTCAGTCTAGGCTGCCCTAGGAGTTAGAATGCTGGGGGAAGTACAGACACTGAGTTCTTTCTTCTCTTTCTCTCCCTCACATCTGTTTCTGTCATTTTTATAACATATCTTTCATACCAAGTCTGTTCATGACTAGTCACCTGGTGCCCCCTTTCCCCCCTCCCCCCCTGGGGGGAGTGGTGGCTCTCCTGACAGTGCCTGCATGGGAGCCATGGACGACAGGATCTGGAGTATCTCGCCTGTGCTGACCTGTGACCCCGGACCACCGCCCCTGCCTGTCTGGACCAGCCCCCCTTCCTGCATTTATACATGGACGTTCATCTATAGCCTGTCCGTCCATGGGAGTGGATCTCTCCTTCAATGTGGTTCTCCTCAAGATTTCTTCTTTTTCCCACTGGGTTTGGAAGTTTTTTCTTGCCGAGAAGGAGGGTCTAAGGACAGGGGATGCCTGGGACTTTTCATGTATTTCTGTAGTTGATTATGTTTTTGTAAAGCCCTCTGAGACGACGTTGTTGTGATTTAGGGCTTTATAAATAAAATTGAATTGAATTGAATTAAAAATATAACCTCCTTGGCGGAGATAATAAATTGTGAATTAAAACCCATCATGTAAACGTAGCCAGTGTGTTCGTGTGTGTGTGTGTGTGTGTGTGTGTGTGTGTGTGTGTGTGTGTTAGTGTGTGTTAGTGTGTGTGTGTGTGTGTGTTAGTGTGTTAGTGTGTGTTAGTGTGTGTGTGTGTGTGTGTTAGTGTGTGTTAGTGTGTTAGTGTGTGTGTGTGTGTGTGTGTGTGTGTTAGTGTGTGTTAGTGTGTGTGTGTGTGTGTGTTAGTGTGTGTTAGTGTGTTAGTGTGTGTGTGTGTGTGTTAGTGTGTTAGTGTGTGTTAGTGTGTGTGTGTGTGTGTGTGTGTTAGTGTGTTAGTGTGTGTGTGTGTGTGTGTGTGTGTTAGTGTGTGTTAGTGTGTGTGTGTGTGTGTGTGTGTTGAAGCAGTGGTGTGAAAAACACTGGATGTAAACGTCCCCACAGAGGAAAGTGAGTATTCCATTCCATCGTGTGAAGAAATTCTGCTCGTCTTACACTGGGATCAAAAGAAACAAGAGGACGAGTCTTGAAACATTTATGACTGGTGACAGACCCCCCCCCACGGGAAAACCTTCTGGATCTGATGTCTTGAAAACTGGAAGTGGATCTGCCGGGTTCCCAGATGCTAGCTGGAAGCTTCCGTTAGCTGTGGAAGCTCAGTGCACTTCTTCATTTAGCTATGGAAGCTCTGCAGCGTTCCCCTGCGACTCTCTGGCAGGTGACAAATGCCTCCTGCTTTACCACCCCCCCCCCACACACACACACACACACACACACTTGTCTTCCTCACTTCATCCCAGGGCCGAAAGATGCAGCATTAAAATAAAATCTACAAAGTTTTTCACAAAAACTTCCATTCATGATTTATTTCTCAAATACAGGAAATGAAGCTAAAGCTAGGCTAATTATATTAGCTGGTACATGAAATAAAGCTAAAGCTAGGCTAGTTATATTAGCACTGGTACACGAAATTAAGCTAAAGCTAGGCTAGTTATATTATCACTGGAAGTGGAAATGAAGCTAAAGCTAGGCTAGTTATATTATTACTGGAAGAGGAAATGAAGCTAAAGCTAGGCTAGTTATATTATCACTGGAAGAGGAAATGAAGCTAAAGCTAGGCTAGTTATATTATTACTGGAAGAGGAAATGAAGCTAAAGCTAGGCTAGTTATATTAGCACTGGTACAGGAAATGAAGGCAAAGCTACGCTAGTTATATTAGCACTGGTACATGAACTTAAGCTAAAGCTAGGCTAGTTATGTTAACACTGGAACAGAAAATGAAGCTATAGCTAGGCTAGTTATATTAGCACTGGTACAGGAAATGAAGGCAAAGCTACGCTAGTTATATTAGCACTGGTACATGAACTTAAGCTAAAGCTACGCTAGTTATGTTAACACTGGAACAGGAAATGAAGCTAAAGCGACGCTAGTTATATTAGCACTGGAACAGGAAATGAAGCTAAAGCTAGGCTAGTTATATTAGCACTGGTACAGATTAAACTTAGGTGATGATCCAGAAGAGATCCTGGATCACTTTGAAATGTATTCTCCATTTACTGCAATGATCCAGACTGATCCAGAATCCAGGATCTGTTCCAGGTCATCACCAAAATCTAATCATTTGTTCCTTGTGACACCCACAAACATGATGTCATTTTCATCATCTGGCCATAACTTTTAGAGTTATCTTGCTAACAGACAGACAGACAGACACATACGGCCCATGTCTACCTCATCCTTGACTTCCCATCATGCACTGCTCTTCCTGGTCCTTCGCCAGACCCTGACCTTTCACCCCCCAGCTGTGTGTTGTGTTACTGTAAGTGTTGTTCTACTGTAGAAACATGTGAGTTAGTTAACCCTAACCCTGTGTCCACACACAGACAGACAGACAGACAGACAGACAGACAGACAGACAGACAGACAGACAGACAGAGCTCTGCCAAGGCTTGATATGACATCAAAACATGATTTGATGGAGCCATAGGTGTTGACCCATCTGATGTCTGAAGCTGAGGGGTCAAAGGTTATGGTTACAGGTGTTGACCCATCTGATGTCTGAAGGTTAGGGGTCAAAGGTTATGGTTACAGGTGTTGACCCATCTGATGTCTGAAGCTGAGGGGTCAAAGGTTATGGTTACAGGTGTTGACCCATCTGATGTCTGAAGGTTAGGGGTCAAAGGTTATGGTTACAGGTGTTGACCCATCTGATGTCTGAAGGTCAAAACCTAATGGGTTACTTTTTGACCCATTATCTGTTAGTACTGAAAGTTCCATCAAACAGACACACACACACACACACACACACACACACACACACACATACACACAGACAAATGGTCTCAAATTTAATACCTCGTTGGCAGAGGTAATAATGCACCCTTTATTGATCATTAACCCTTTATTGATCATTAACCCTTTATTGATCATTAACCCTTTATTGATCATTAACCCTTCATTGATCATTAACCCTTCATTGATCATTAACCCTTTATTGATCATTAACCCTTTATTGATCATTAACCCTTTATTGATCATTAACCCTTTATTGATCATTAACCCTTCATTGATCATTAACCCTTTATTGATCATTAACCCTTTATTGATCATTAACCCTTCATTGATCATTAACCCTTTATTGATCATTAACCCTTTATTGATCATTAACCCTTCACCATTCTGAGCTGATTCATCCTAAAAGTGCAGAAAATTCCTCCGGACAGGAAAACTGCAGCTGTTCTGCAAGTGTTCAGAGTTCATATAAAACAATGTGCTCTTTGTAAAGGAAACACCCAGAGTTTGGACCAGGTTATTTTATAGATAGAACTTTAATGAGTGTTATTAAAATAATTAATATATAGGCATAAGTGATGATGACCCAGAGTGAGCAGGTGCCCGCAGTCACCCGCAGTTATGAGTCATTGAAAAATATTTTTAATAATAGTGTGGTTGTGGTCTGTCGGGTTGTTTGTCGTTTGAGATAAACATCAAAATAACCTGATAAAAATGTATTTTCATGAAGGTGTCGTCCATGGTGGTCAGTATTCTATGGTATGGAGGGAGCGAGAGAGGAAATAAATAAACAAGTGAGTAAGGTTAAAGGTCATGTGATGTTCATAAAGAGCATTGACTACTTTAAAAAAAAATGTGGGTTCAGAAGCGGGTCGAATTCATCCTTTTCAAATATATTTCTTGTTGTCCAAGTTGTGGGTTAATTAAAAAAAATGGTTGGTTGTGGGTCATTTATACATCGACAATCAATCAAACAATCATTGATTTTATATATATTTATTTATATATATATATATATATATATATATATACATATTTATATATATGACCCTCCTGCACATGACCAGTCCATATTAAAATAATGTATATTTGATGTTAGAGTACTTTCATGTATGTTCCAGAGCCGTACATAAGCCTATAGGTGCAGATTAAAATGTAAACATCATGTTACATAAACTGTCTGAAGACAGTTAAATATGTGGGTGAGTATTTTTCGCAGGAGAACCCACTTTAGGTGTGTAATGAGCGTCTATAAAAACAACTTTTCTTCTTCTACATGTGAGTGACATTTCAACGGCAGGCTTCCAATCCTCCCTTTTGCTTGTTTTTGCCCCCACCCACACAGCGGTTCACGTCCACATGCCTCCCGTGGTGACCTGGGTGGTAGTTTAATTCCCCAGCGTAGACCTCCGCCACAGAACACACATTTATCACTTTCTCCCAGGATTGTTTTTCTATCTTTTATTCAGGGGAAGTGAGCTGGATGTAAGGTTAACTCCTTCGCCCTCTGATTCTTGAGGGTCAGTGAATAATACTAGTGTAGTGTGCTGTCGTTTCCATGGATACGGCTGTTGTCTTCTGCAGCTACAGGGTTAGCTTAACCCTGGAAAACAGACGGACCAGGGATGTGTGTCCTGCTTTAACATCATTTCACCAAGACTTTCACAAATATTTGTTCTCATTAGGCCTGTTTACATGACAGTTTTTCTTCCTGTTTAATCCAGAATAAAACTTCATTCCTCTTTCAGAATAAAGGTTTATTCCTCTTTCAGAATAAAGTTTCATTCCTCTTTCAGAATAAAGCTTCATTCCTCTTTCAGAATAAAGTTTCATTCCTCTTTCAGAATAAAGCTTCATTCCTCTTTCAGAATAAAGCTTCATTCCTCTTTCAGAATAAAGCTTCATTCCTCTTTCAGAATAAAGCTTCATTCCTTTTTCAGATGAAAAACCTATAAAAATCTAATTCCAGTTAAAAATGATGATTCAGTATTAAATGTCATTCATCTAATTGACTAGGATAGAACAGGATTTGAACCCTTTGGTGACTGGACACCCATTCTACCACCTGACCCTCAGCAACAATTTTCCGGTGGAACCTGAAGTAAAATTATTCCCTCGGCCAAGGAGGTTCTGTTTTGTCTATTTGTCTTTGTTCAAGATAACTCGAAAACTTACAGATGGATTTTGATGAAATGTTCAGGGTATGTTGGAAACGTGAACAGGAAGAACTGATTTAATTTTGGGGGTGATCAGGGTGGGGGGGGTCTACCTTGGTGGAGGCTTTTCTAGTTAATACAGTGGTGCCTCAATTTATGAAATGAATTTGTTCCAGAAGTGGTTACGTAACGTTGACTTTTCATGGTGTCATATCCCTGCACTTTGTTTCCTTCCCCTCATTCATTTCACCTGACCCTTGCACACCTGTCCTCATCACTTCACCCTATATAAGTTCTATCCTGTCTCGTCCTCCTTGTCAGTTCGCCCCCAGACCTTACCTCGACGCTACCTCCAGCTCTGTCTTCGGGACCAGCGAGCTCGCTGCCTTGTTTGTGACCTCTGGGTTATTGAGTGTGTTTTTGGAAACACTTTTCTGTTATTTATGTGTTCTGTCCTTTTACTGTCTGAGTTCAGAATAAAGAGCCTTTTTTGGTCCTACACCACACAAACCTTCACAGCTCTCACATTGACTGTGGTTAGCTTGGTGCTCAGTAGACTGACCCATAGTTTAACAGAGATTCTCACACCTCGGAAGATATATAATAAATCACTTCCAGATAAAGTATCCACAGCAGCTACAACCACTCATTTGTTCAACATACAAATGTTAAACAGCTGATCTGAACCTTATGTCTCATAATTATCCACAGAGGAACCATATTCTAACAAACACAGTCATAGTTCAACAAAAACATCCAAAACTAACAAAACAAATTGTCCAAATGTAGTCCACAACACATCAAAACATCAATAAATATCTCTATTGCATTTGAATATTTTCATTTATAATTGAATCAAACACCAACTGCATCTTATTATTAAAATGGTTCAACACCATTTAAGGGACTTTATTTATAAATGTTTAAAGGGTTAACAGGTTATTCTGCTCTTCATCCCACGGACCACATTGGAACCATCGATGGGTCCCATGTGGCCCCTGGGCCGCATGTTTGACACCCCTGCTTTAAAGAATAAGGTTTATGGTTTGTGTCGTCATATGTGCTGTTGCTTCTTCCTGTTTTGGCACCGGCCTCTGCCACTGCACATGTCCACCGAGCTTTCAGAAGACCAACGCAGACGAGCTTTTAAGGAAATGTCAGCAGGTGAAAACGCTGCACCCCTCACCCCCCTCACCCTCCCACACCTCCACAACACTCTCTGTGTGCATGGCCCGTGGCTGGACCTTGATCTCCGTGGTTTGAAGTTGAAAGTAGGTCCCATGGCCCTGGCGGCCAGAGCGATTCCTGCTAGATAAGGCCGCTTTCATCCCCTGTTCATCTGTCACGCTGAGGCTGATGCGCATGAACAGCCTGCCTCCTGGGCAGACCAGGGCCAGGATACGGCCCTGCTACACATTTACTTTGACATGCTGCCCGATTTCAACTCCCCAAAAATGTGGAATTTTTCAAGATTTGTGAAGACCGAGTATGGAGCGTGACGGCTGTAAATGTTTGGTCACAGCCATAAAACAAGCCACAGCGCTGTTAAAATCTGTGTTTGTTGACATGATGGCTCCAGAAATGAGTTCAAAATACAGTTGAATCATTTATTAAAGGACTCATTCTATGGTTATTTATTAATATTAACTTTATTAAAGGACTCATTCTATGCTTATTTATTAATATTAACTTTATTAAAGGACTCATTCTATGCTTATTTATTAATATTAACTTTATTAAAGGACTCATTCTATGCTTATTTATTAATATTAACTTTATTAAAGGACTCATTCTATGCTTATTTATTAATATTAACTTTATTAAAGGACTCATTCTATGCTTATTTATTAATATTAACTTTATTAAAGGACTCATTCTATGCTTATTTATTAATATTAACTTTATTAAAGGACTCATTCTATGCTTATTTATTAATATTAACTTTATTAAAGGACTCATTCTATGCTTATTTATTAATATTAACTTTATTAAAGGACTCATTCTATGCTTATTTATTAATATTAACTTTATTAAAGGACTCATTCTATGCTTATTTATTAATATTAACTTCATTAAAGGACTCATTCTATGCTTATTTATTAATATTGTTGTTCTTCATTGTTATTGAATTCATTGTGTGTTGGTTCTATTTATAAAAACGTTCAGATTGTTTTGTTTCCAGTTGTTTTTTCACGGTATAAAAATGACTGGAGGTGGAACAACACAGTTTACTTCTACTTCCTCATACATGTCCATGACGCGCTGATGAGGCGTCTGTGATTGGCTCAGAATGTGTGAAGGAACACTCCCCCCTCCCCTCTGGCTCTGTGTGTGTTTACCATTCCAGAGTAACATCCAGCTAGGTTTGGTGACGTCACTTGTTTTGAAAACGTGCAGTAAAAAAACAGTCTTTATTTCCACAGAGACACATGAACCAGTTTGATCCAACAGTTTTTTACAGTTTGTGCAGCAGCTACTGTGGCGCCGTCTGCTCTAGTAGATGCTAATGCTAATGCTACTGCAGATTGGCTGCAATGGGGGAGGGGCTTAACCCCACGTGAGTGACACGAAAGTCCATGTGACATCAGATGGACCGTCTTTTTCTGGGTCCCTGGTTCCTGTTGTTGTTTTGCAGCCAGTGGAGGTGATGAACCACTGTTAAAGGAGCATGTGTTGGTAAGTCTGGGTGAGCCGTCACCATGGTAACGCTGGGTGAGCCGTCACCATGGTAACGCTGGGTGAGCCGTCACCATGGTAACGCTGGGTGAGCCGTCACCATGGTAACGCTGGGTGAGCCGTCAC
Source organism: Siphamia tubifer (assembly GCA_020466265.1). Lineage (NCBI taxonomy): Eukaryota > Metazoa > Chordata > Actinopteri > Kurtiformes > Apogonidae > Siphamia > Siphamia tubifer. The sequence goes on from CM035796.1 coordinate 47,928,905, forward strand.
CATGGTAACGCTGGGTGAGCCGTCACCATGGTAACGCTGGGTGAGCCGTCACCATGGTAACGCTGGGTGAGCCATCAGATTCCAAAAGGACAAAAGTGGTTTTAGTGGAATGACACCTTTCAGGTCACATGGAAAATAGAAAAACCAGCGCTGGTCTCTATGGACCAGAACCCCAGAGGGCTCAGACCCAATAAGACCCCAGTTTAGCTCCAGACGTCACATGACTGAGTTTAAAAAATCTTTTCATTCTTTCTTCTACTGGTAGAATTTTGTGTAATTAAAGGATTTTTTTGCTCAAATTAAACAAAAAAATATTCAAATAAAATCTGCCAATGGAAAAGATAAAAATATATATATATTTTTTTATCAGATCAGTTCTAGATGTTTTATCTATAAATCAGAACAGTTCCTCTGTAGGTGATTCTGTCTGATATTTAATCTGATTATAGATTTAAACTAGAAAAAACTACTAACTGAGCTACGGACATCAGATAACTTTTAGTTGTCAGGACACCATGTTGGCAGTAACCATGACAACTGTGGCACCACTGTAAACATTATGGCAGTAACCATGACAACTGTGGCACCACTGTAAACATTATGGCAGTAACCATGACAACTGTGGCACCACTGTAAACATTATGGCAGTAACCATGACGATCACCTTCACACCATCGGAGTGCACATCTCACTTCAGTTTATGTGAAATTCAGATTTATATACACAAATGGGACAGATTAAATATAATGGACCCATATAATGCCCCTGGGGGGTGATTTTACTGAATATTTTGGTCATTTTTATTCACCCTCCAAATTTTGGATCATTTGGTGTCGTATCTTCTCCTCAGCTGACGAAGACGTCCCAGATTAGTGGTATGCTAACATCTACAGCTAGCTCATTAGCTTCCTGTCAGTTTAGTCAGCGAACTCTCTGAGTCTACCAGAGCCTGGAGGTTTACAAATGTTAAGTCTGGGTCGGTTTCAAACATTCAAGTGTGGAATATTAACGACGTCGACTGTATTGACGGATAATTCAACTTAAAAAAAAACTGAAGTCGTTAATGCCTCAGAAGTCAAACAGCTGTTTAATCATCTTCAAGTCCGGTGGACATGTTTCTTTCGGTTGTTAAGATTCATTTCTTATTTATTCAACTGGCTTCAGAACAAAATTAGATAAAACGGAAATAGGCCGTCATACGTTTTTCCATGATTCACTTCGAAACAAAAACGAAAAATGAAAAAAACGGGTTTGGTTTTGGAAACAAATAATGAAGAAACAAATTGTTTTTTTGTTGTCTTATTTTTGGTTTTATTTTGAAAAATGAATGAACGAATGATACACAGATTTTCCTAACAGTGCATACGAGACTTTGTTTGCGGGACATTTTCCAGTAACGGTAAGTGTGTCTGTCTGTCTTTGTTTCTATTCTCTGCTCATAAGTCGTTTCCAGTTTTCATTATAGTCAGGGTTGACTGTTGTCATTTTTAATACGTGTATCTTTTTCGGTGCGCTAAGTGTCTAAAAGCCAACCAGAGTCAACTGCGAATACTTAATGTTTTCGGAATCCGTTTTGGTTAAGTGGACATGATAAATCATTTCCATTACACACATGACTAATTTTTTTTAATTTAGTCGGGGATTCAATTAGCTGGAGTCTGATGGGAGGACTGGGGGGGGGGGGGGGGGGTGCTACATAGAGCAGCATAATCACATTAGAAAACCATGAAGGAGCCCTTGTTAAGACCAAGAAATCACCTTGACTTTGGAAAGGAATGATTTGAGAGATCATAGACGTCATGGACAAAAAGTCTGTAAATGCACAAATATGAAAGAAGTGGAAGCAACTGAAGCAGCAGGAAAATACATGAGCATTGAGGGTTGTTCCTACAGTTTGACAGGTGGTGTGTGGAAGGATCTTTTCTTTCAGATCATTTTCTTGTCTTTATTAATGGAAACCAACATTAGTTAAGTGACATTATTGTAATCACTGTGTGTGTGTGTGTGTGAGTGTGAGTGTGTGTGTGAGTGTGAGTGTGTGTGTGTGTGAGTGTGTGTGTGTGAGTGTGTGCATGTATGTGTGTGTGTGTGTGAGTGTGTGTGTGTGTGTGCGTGTGTGTGTGTGTGTGTGCATGTATGTGTGTGTGTGTGTGTGTGTGTGCGTGTGTGTGTGTGCGTGTGTGTGTGTGCATGTATGTGTGTGTGTGTGTGTGTGTTTGTGTGTGCACAGACATATCATGCTATATATTATAAATAATTTTCTTTGACTTTTAACACATATAAACACATTTTCTTTTATCTTTTTAAAGGGTTTAGGGGGGCGTGTTTGGGGCCTTGGAACCACTCAGACCTTTTACATGTAAAATGCGACTTCTGGAATAAATTAATTTGGTAAATTGCTGTACCACTGTCTAATTAAATGTAGTACTAAATATATATTAACATATATGAGTACATATATTGTCATATATACCTCAATAATGTATTTGAACTATATTGTAATAACACAATATATACATTTCTGTATATATTATATACATATATTATGTTTAATTTCAGGCAGTCATATATTGATAGTCTGTATATGAAATAATACATTTTTGTTTCATGAGTGTTCAGGTAACACTGTATTTAGATGTGGGAAGTACAGGCACTGAGTCCTATCACCTCTCTCTCTCTCTGTCGTCTGTATTTGTGATTTCTTAAACCTATTTTCCATACCCAGTCTGTTCATGACTCTTCACCCAGTGTCCCCTTTCTAACTCTCTCAGTACTATCTACATATGGAACCATAGACAACAGGATCTGCAATGATTCACCTGTGTCCTGTGCTGATCTTAGACCCCCAGACCTCTGCCCTCATGGGTCTGATGGATGGACCTGCCCCCCCTCCTGCATCTACAAATGGACCTTCATCTATAGTCTGTCCTTCAGTGTGGTTCTCCTCAAGGTTTTATCTTCTTTTTTCCCACTGGGTTTTGGAGTTTTTTCTTGGTGAGAAGGAGGGTCTAAGGACAGAGGGAGGGTCTAAGGACAGGAGGAGGGTCTAAGGACAGGAGGAGGGCTTAATGATAGAGGGAGTGTTTGGGACTTCATTACATCCACAAAGGAGTTTGTTTTACCTTGTGTTTGTTTCAGGTGTTTTTTTTCCTTCACTTCATCTGACCTTTTGACCTCAGATGAGATAACACCCATAGGCTCCCTGACGTCACGTAAAGGCGTCACATGATGTCGCGTGACGTGGCACCAATGGTATATTTGGTAAATGTATGACCTTTAACCTTAAAGCAGGTTATTGACATATTTAGTTAAATCAGACAATATCTTGTGCTTCATTTTTAACATTAGATCTAACATGTGACATTTGGTCGTTGTGCGACGTCACATAACATCACAGTGACGTCATACGTGGTCGAATATTGAAATGGACATATGTGAAAAACAGGAGCCAGGATTTCTGGGAATGTTTTTAAACCCTCTAAGGGATTGTTAATGAGCCATAAAATAAATGGTTAGTGAACACAGAACACTAGTTTATAAATAAGGTAGGAACATCCAGATCCAAACCTTGGCAGATTTAATGTGTTAGCGTTAGCATTAGCACAGACTGGTGCTGCTTCACTGAGGTCTGAACTCTACCACTGATCTAGTTTATTTCTGTGGTTGATTGTCTCTATCAACCCATGATACGGTTTTGTTGTTTGTACGGATTTGGAATCTATAAATTGAATTGACGTGTAGGTTCCAGAAATGCCAGACCAATAAAAGACAAACATGATGTGAAAGCGGTAGCGTGGTACGGACACTGAACAGAAAAAGGTAAAAGCTGCTAAAGACAAACACGGCAGGTGTTTTTTCTGCAGTTTTTCCAGCGTACGCGCCTGGAGCGACAGCGTTCAAACTTCCTCCAGTATTCATGAGGATCTGGAAAACGTTAGCATTAGCGTTAGCATTAGCATCCACTTTATGCTTAAAAGAATCCAGGAGTGTGTGAGCGCAGCTTCAGTGGAGCAGTTAACAGCTCTGAGCATGAACTCTGGGGTCGTCCATCAATATTTCAGAAGGTTCCAGAAACGTTCAAAGCTAAAGCTAACAGTGTTAGCGTCAGTGAAGACCCTCACCATCCACTGGACCACAGAGGAAGGGTCTGGAGCACAGGACATACCCCCAAAACTATTTATACATCTGCACTTTTTAATTCATTATTTATTCAATTCAATTCAATTCAATTTTATTTATAAAGCCCTAAATCACAACAAAGTCGTCTCAGAGGGCTTTACAAAAACATAATCAACTACAGAAATACATGAAAAGTCCCAGGCATCCCCTGTCCTTAGACCCTCCTTCTCGGCAAGAAAAAACTTCCAAACCCAGTGGGAAAAAGAAGAAACCTTGAGGAGAACCACATTGAAGGACAGATCCACTCCGATGGACGGACAGACTATAGATGAACGTCCATGTATAAATGCAGGAGGGGGGGCTGGTCCAGACAGGCAGGGGCGGTGGTCCGGGGTCACAGGTCAGCACAGGCGAGATACTCCAGATCCTGTCGTCCATGGCTCCCGTGCAGGCACTGTCAGGAAAGCCACCACTCCCCCCAGGGGGGGAGGGGGGAAAGGGGACACCAGGTGACTAGTCATGAACAGACTTGGTAAGAAAGATATGTTATAAAAATGACAGAAACAGATGTGAGGGAGAGAAAGAGAAGAAAGAACTCAGTGTCTGTACTTCCCCCAGCATTCTAACTCCTAGGGCAGCCTAGACTGAACTGTGACTCATACATCATGTATACATGATATATGAGTCACATCATTTTTAACTAACCTGACCATAGTCTTTCTCAAACAGGAATGTTTTAAGCCTAATTTTAAATGTAGAGACTGTTTCGGCGTTTTTAATATTAAAGTGAAGCTGATTCCATAAGACAGTAACCATGGTAACTAAAGGCTCTAGCTCCTACTGTACTTTTAGAAACCCTAGGAACTTTCAGTAAACCTGCATTCTGAGAACGAAGGGTTCTATTGGGTTGGTACGGAACCAGATCATCTTTAAGATAAGAGGGGCCCATACCATTAATGGTTTTATATGTAAGGAGGAGGATTTTAAATTTAATTCTAGACTCAACTGGAAGCCAATGAAGGGTTTGGAGCACAGGCTCCAAACCCTCCAAGGTGCACCTCCAAACCCTCCAAATCCAGGCATGTCTATGTTTATTAAACATAGACATTTAAAAATACTTTTACCTTCATTTCTACATGTGTTTAAAAAACTTTTTAAAACTAATTCTAACATTGAACATGGATTTATTAACATTTTGTTTTCTGCAACTGAATTTTTGCAAATGTACTTTTACCACCTTTCACTGTATTTTTACAGCCTTTCACTGTATTTTTTTTACTGCCTTTCACTATATTTTTTTTACTGCCTTTCACTGTACTTTTACTGCCTTTCACTGTACTTTTACTGCCTTTCACTGTACTTTTATCACCTTTCACTGTACTTTTACCGCCTTTCACTGTAATTTTACTACCTTTCACTGTACTTTTACCACCTTTCACTGTACTTTTATCACCTTTCACTGTACTTTTACCATCTTTCACTGGACTTTTACTGCCTTTCACTGTACTTTTACTACCTTTCACTGTACTTTTACCACCTTTCACTGTACTTTTACCATCTTTCACTGTACGTTTACTGCCTTTCACTGTACTTTTACTACCTTTCACTGTACTTTTACCGCCTTTCACTGTACTTTTACCACCTTTCACTGTACTTTTACTGACTTTCACTGTACTTTTACCACCTTTCACTGTATTTTTACAGCCTTTCACTGTATTTTTTTTACCACCTTTCACTGTACTTTTACCATCTTTCACTGTACTTTTACCGCCTTTCACTGTACTTTTACCATCTTTTACTGTACTTTTACCATCTTTCACTGTACTTTTACTACCTTTCACTGTACTTTTACCATCTTTCACTGTACTTTTACTGCCTTTCACTGTACTTTTACTACCTTTCACTGTACTTTTACCATCTTTCACTGTACTTTTACTGCCTTTCACTGTACTTCTACCATCTTTCACTGTACTTTTACCGCCTTTCACTGTACTTTTACCGCCTTTCACTGTACTTTTACCATCTTTCACTGTACTTTTACCACCTTTCACTGTACTTTTACTACCTTTCACTGTACTTTTACTGCCTTTCACTGTACTTTTACTGCCTTTCACTGTACTTTTGTGCATCTTACAGTATTTTTGGCAAGGCAAATGTTTTACACCATCTGTGCACTTTGTTCATTGCAGTCTATTTTTCATTTGAATATTCTTTTGTTAATTTTTTTAATTTATTTTTCATATTTTACATATTTATTTTTAGTTGATATTTTTTGCTTCTTCTTTTAAAAATCTTTGAATTTATTGAGACAAATTAAACACCAGAGTTAAGGTTCTTGACGACATGTGAACGTCTGTGTTCTCTGCTACGTTGACGTTCTGTTGTTCATGTTTATAGTGACGCTGTGTTCACAGCTGCCTCATGATGCTAAACAATAACATTTTATTCCCCAAATAAATACAATGGTGTAGAAAAGGCTTTACTGAAAAGCTGTCTGCTGTGGAGATAGAGCGAGGACTCTGTAAATATGAACGAGCTGTCGTCCCAAGGTTTTCAAATACTGATGTTTTTAACTCCAAAAAGAGGCACAACATGCAAACAAAAACAACAACTGGGTTTGGAACTGACACATTATAAGGTGCATGAAATAAAGTCAAAGTCATAAGATAAAACATCAAAATTATGAGATTAAAAAGTTCAAATATTGTATTATTATTATATTATAAGCAGTTACAAAGACATTATTACCATGAATTTACTGTATTTTCTGGACTAAAACTAATACAATAACAAAATATAGAATATTATCTGAATAGGTGAATATTTTGTTATGAGGTGAAAAAGTCTTATATTGCAATAAGACTAACATGGATATGATAAATCTATGTATATAAATCTATGGATCATATCTATTAGTTATTGTTTACTTAATTGATTTGTTGTGAAAGTGAAGGTACTTTCACTTCAAATGAATGCTTTACTAGTACTGGTACTTCAGTTGACCATATCAGATTGTATGAGGTGAATGATAAATAATGTGTATATAAATAGTTAGAGATGTTTTGTGGTCATAATATAAAGAACATAAAGAAGTATATTGTGTGTTAATACAGGATTGATTTTGGATTCTGGTTTGTAAAAGGGGGCGGGAGTTTATAAGTTTTACTTCTTCCCACTCCTTTTCAAGTACAAGAAAAAATAATGTTGACTATTTTCAATGATGTTTTGATGATTGAATAAAACTGAACTGAACTGGACTAAACTGGACTGGACTATAAGGCACACTTAAAACACAGTGCACCTTATATGTGACCCACCACCAGTAAACCAGGCATAAGTGTGTGTAAATCCAAACAGAGTTATGTGTGTATCTTGGTAGAGTGGAAACTAAGGTTTAAGATGGTGAAAAAATGATGTTTCTATCACAAGTAGAACCAAAGTTATGGTCATTTTAATATCCACATTTGGACATATTTTACAATTTGCATATTTTTAGATATTGTCCGTTAAAGTTTTGGACTGTTTTGGGGTAGGAAGTCCTTAGCAACGCATAATAATTTGTATCCGATTGACACAAATTGTTGACAGATGTTAAAGGACACTCTGATGGACATGTCACAGAAGTTTTATATATTATAATAATAGGACAGAAGTGTGACGTATTATAATCATTTGGCTTACACCATTGGACAGAACATTCAATATAAGCTTTTACCTCGTACCAAACACTTGGGTGTTTACCCACGGAACGGAGATCGTTTTGTTCGGCGAAAAGAGGTGGAAGTCGTCTTTGTCTTTGCTCAGCAATACCTGAACTTTTGTCACCGCTTAAATAATTGACTCAATAAACACCTTTATTGATTGGATTTCAATGTAATGACCACAGGAAGTGAACATAGAGGTGTTAAGGTACCGTTTTTTGATAAGGTGTAAACACTAATAACAAATCACCTTCCAGCCTAAATTTGGCTGTAGCTCTGAACGGCTCAGCGCGACTTATGCCTGGTTTCGTGGTGGCGGGTCACATATATGGATTCATTCTAGTTGTACTTAGTAACTGGAAATTTTGACTTTTTTATGTCATGATGTTGACTTTATGCGCCCTATAGTCCAGTGCGCCCTATAGTCCAGTGTGCCTTATAGTCCAGTGCGCCCTATAGTCCAGTGCGCCCTATAGTCCAGTGCGCCCTATAGTCCAGTGCGCCCTATAGTCCAGTGTGCCTTATAGTCCAGTGCGCCCTATAGTCCAGTGTGCCTTATAGTCCAGTGCGCCCTATAGTCCAGTGTGCCCTATAGTCCAGTGTGCCCTATAGTCCAGTGTGCCTTATAGTCCAGTGTGCCTTATAGTCCAGTGCGCCCTATAGTCGAGTGCGCCCTATAGTCCAGTGCGCCCTATAGTCCAGTGCGCCCTATAGTCCAGTGTGCTTTATAGTCCAGTGCGCCCTATAGTCCAGTGCGCCCTATAGTCCAGTGCGCCCTATAGTCCAGTGTGCCTTGTAGTCCAGTGCACCCTATAGTCCAGTGCGCCCTATAGTCTAATGTGCCTTATAGTCCAGTGCGCCTTATAGTCCAGTGCGCCCTATAGTCCAGTGTGCCCTATAGTCCAGTGCGCCCTATAGTACAGTGCGCCCTATAGTCTAATGTGCCTTATAGTCCAGTGTGCTCTATAGTCCAGTGCGCCCTATAGTCCAGTGCGCCCTATAGTCCAGTGTGCCCTATAGTCCAGTGTGCCTTATAGTCCAGTGCGCCCTATAGTCCAGTGCGCCCTATAGTACAGTGGGCCCTATAGTCTAATGTGCCTTATAGTCCAGTGCACCTTATAGTCCAGTGCGCCCTATAGTCTAATGTGCCTTATAGTCCAGTGCACCTTATAGTCCAGTGTGCCCTATTGTCCAGTGTGCCTTATAGTCCAGTGTGCTCTATAGTCCAGTGCGCCCTATTGTCCAGTGTGCCTTATAGTCCAGTGCGCCCTATAGTCCAGTGCGCCCTATAGTCCAGTGTGCCCTATAGTCCAGTGTGCCTTATAGTCCAG
>CM035796.1:47943055-47945555 GCA_020466265.1 Siphamia tubifer
AATTCATAAAATGAGAAAAGGTTTCCCCAGTGGCAGCCAGGCCACATTATTGTCAAAGAAACCACAGGGAATATGTGTGTAGAACGAGTACACTCACAGTCCTCCACACTATATATATATATATATATATATATATATATATATATATATATACCTTCATACTCCTGTTACGCTGACGACCAGGAAGCTGTCACTTTTCAATTTAATACGGAGCCAAATCTGGAAATTAAAGTCAGGCATGTGTCGAGGGCTGACAAATTAAAGGGAGAACCTAATGGGATTGGTCACGGAAATAGGATGAAATGTCAGCATATCTTTCCAAGCCCAACTTGACTTTAAAAATGCATACAGTGTTGTCAAAAAAAAGAATAAATCACAGGAAGTCGCTATTGGCTCTGAAATGTCACCAGACGTCTCTAGATTGTAGCCGAGCCGTGCTACATCCACCTAGCGGTAGAAAATCTTATGTCATTTTGTATGTGCAAGGATGGATCATGATGTGCTACTGTAGTAGCTGATGCTAATGCTGGAGCTAATGCAGATGCTAATGCTAATGCTGAAGCTGGAGCTATTGCAGATGCTAGTGCTAATGCTAATACTAATGCTGGAGCTAATGCAGATGCTAATGCAGATGCTAATACTAATACTAATGCTGGAGCTAATGCTAATGCTGACACTAATATTAATGCAGATGCTAATACTAATACTAATAGTAATGCTAATACTAATGCTGGAGCTAATGCTGACACTAATGCTAATGCTGATGCTAATACAAATACTAATACTGGAGCTAATGCTGGTTTTGGGTGATTGTCTCTTGTTGGTTTTGGGTGATTGTCTCTTGTTGGTTTTTGGGTAATTGTCTCTTGTTGGTTTTGGGTGATTGTCTCTTGTTGGTTTTGGGTGATTGTCTCTTGTTGATTCTGGGTGATTGTCTCTCGTTGGTTTTTGGGCGATTGTCTCTTGTTGATTTTGAGTGATTGTCTTTTGTTGGTTTTTGGGTGATTGTCTCTTGTTGGTTTTGGGTGATTGTCTCTAGTTGGTTTCTGGGTGATTGTCTCTTGTTGATTTTGGGTGATTGTCTCTTGTTGGTTTTTGGGTGATTGTCTCTTGTTGATTTTGGGCGATTGTCTCTTGTTGTTTTTTGGGTGATTGTCTCTTGTTGATTTTGGGTGATTGTCTCTTGTTGGTTTTTGGGTGATTGTCTCTTGTTGATTTTGGGCGATTGTCTCTTGTTGGTTTTTGGGTGATTGTCTTTTGTTGTTTTTTGGTGATTGTCTCTTGTTGGTTTTGGGTGATTGTCTCTTGTTGATTTTGGGCAATTGTCTCTTGTTGATTTTCGGTGATTGTCTCTTGTTGGCTTTGGGTGATTGTCTCTTGTTGGTTTTGGGTGATTGTCTCTTGTTGATTTTGGGTGATTGTCTCTTGTTGATTTTGGGTGATTGTCTCTTGTTGGTGATTGTCTCTTGTTGATTTAGGGTGATTGTCTTTTGTTGTTTTTTTGGTGATTGTCTCTTGTTGGTTTTGGGTGATTGTCTCTTGTTGATTTTGGGCAATTGTCTCTTGTTGATTTTGGGTGATATTCTCTTGTTGGTGATTGTCTCTTGTTGATTTTGGGTGATTGTCTTTTGTTGTTTTTTTGGTGATTGTCTCTTGTTGGTTTTTGGGTGATTGTCTCTTGTTGATTTTGGGTGATTGTCTCTTGTTGATATTCGGTGATTGTCTCTTGTTGGTTTTGGGTGATTGTCTCTCGTTGGCTTTTGGGCGATTGTCTCTTGTTAATTTTGGGCAATTGTCTCTTGTTGATTTTCAGTGATTGTCTCTTGTTGGTTTTGGGTGATTGTCTCATGTTGGTTTTGGGTGATTGTCTCGTGTTGGTTTTGGGTGATTGTCTCATGTTGGTTTTGGGTGATTGTCTCGTGTTGGTTTGGGGTGATTGTCTCTTGTTGGTTTTTGGGTGATTGTCTCTCTTTGATTTTGGGTGATTGTCTCGTGTTGGTTTTGGGTTATTGTCTCTTGTTGATTTTGGGTGATTGTCTCTTGTTGGTTTTTGGGTGATTGTCTCTTGTTGGTTTTGGGTTATTGTCTCTTGTTGATTTTGGGTGATTGTCTCTTGTTGGTTTTTGGGTGATTGTCTCTTGTTGGTCAGTCATTTTTCAGTCCAAACTGCTCAGTTTGTGTCAGGTTCTATTGAAATGAGAAAATGTTGACCTCATTTGTCTCCTACATTAACATGTCATGTGACTATTATTATTATTATTATAGTTTTTTAACTGGTTTTTAAGCATGTTGATGTGTCGTAACTTAATCCAAATATTTGGAAGAATCGTAACAAAAATTATTAATTATTAAACTATTATTAATTATTTTCTTGTGAATTTCCCCAAATTGTCCATGTGATGAAACTTTCTGTTCTACATCATAGTGATAATAAAAGAACTTCCTGATGGTTTTAAGACAAGAATGATGTAAACATTGTGTAAATATCTGTTTACGTTAG
>CM035796.1:47950555-48050628 GCA_020466265.1 Siphamia tubifer
TGTGAGCTAAAGTGGGCCGCACAGTGAAATGATCAGAATAATAACATAAAAATGATATAATAATAAATAACTAGATCAGAAGCAGCACCAGTCTGTGCTAATGCTAATGCTAACACATTAAACTAGATCAGTGGTAGAGTTCAGACCTCAGTGAAGCAGCACCAGTCTGTGCTAATGCTAACGCTAACACATTAAACTAGATCAGTGGTAGTGTTCAGACCTCAGTGAAGCAGCACCAGTCTGTGCTAATGCTAATGCTAACACATTAAACTAGATCAGTGGTAGTGTTCAGACCTCAGTGAAGCAGCACCAGTCTGTGCTAATGCTAACGCTAACACATTAAACTAGATCAGTGGTAGTGTTCAGACCTCAGTGAAGCAGCACCAGTCTGTGCTAATGCTAACGCTAACACATTAAATCTGCCAAGGTTTGGATCTGGATGTTCCTACCTTATTTATAAACTAGTGTTCTGTGTTCACTAACCATTTATTTTATGGATCATTAACAATCCCTTAGAGGGTTTAAAAACATTCCCAGAAATCCTGGCTCCTGTTTTTCACATATGTCCATTTCAATATTCGACCACGTATGACGTCACTGTGACGTTATGTGACGTCGCACAACGACCAAATGTCACATGTTAGATCTAATGTTAAATATGAAGCACAAGATATTGTCTGATTTAACTAAATATGTCAATAACCTGCTTTAAGGTTAAAGGTCATACATTTACCAAATATACCATTGGTGCCACGTCATATGACGTCTTTACGTGACGTCGTGTGACGTCTTTACGTGACGTCGTGTGACGTCTTTACGTCAACAAAAATGAGCAAAATATTCAGTAAAATGAACACTTTTTTTTTAATTCAGTAAAAAATTAACCAATATAACAAACATTTTCAGTAAAAATAACAAATATGAGTCACATATTCATTCAAAATTACCATGAAAAGATGATAAACTGTATTTTACAGCAATTATTGTCATGTATTGGTAGGATTAGTGGATCTACATGTGTTAAAGTGTTTAGTTCAGTACATGTTTTGGGTTTTTACAGGTTCATCTATAAAAACTAATCCAATAAAAGCACATGTTAACCAAACTAATGTTGTTTTACATGATTCTAAAATAATGATGGAGAAGTTTGTCCTTTAAAGTCTTCACCACAGCACTTTTTTATTCACTGTTCTAATAAGACTGTAAGAGCAGCACTCAGCAGGTTGTGATTAATCAAAGGCCTGTGTGGACTGGACCCACAAATAATGAGCCTCAGTGGGTAGAGCAGGGGTAAAAAGTACCGCTGCAGTCCAAGGAAAAAAGAGTGGCAATTATGACATAATGGAGATGAAAAAAAACAGTCATAATTATGCAATAAAAAGTAATTAATATGAGATAAGAAATACATAATTATAAGAAAGTTATAATTATTAGATAAAATGGCAGAATTTAGATTTAAAAAGTCCTAACTATGTGACAAAAAAATGTAAATTATGAAATTAAAAAGTCATAAATATGAGATAAGAAATGCATAATTATGAAAAGAGAATGGTAATTATGAGATAAAAAGGGCAGAATTGAGATTAAAAAAGTAGTAAATATGAAATAAATACATAATTATGAGATAAAATGGCACAATTTATCAAGTCAATTATGTGATAAAAAATCTGAATTATGAGATAAAAAGTCAAATATGAGATAAGAAATATATAATTATAATTGTGATAAAAAGTCTCATATATGACATAAAAACTAAAAATTAAGTGATACAAACAGTGAGTGGAAAAATATGTCTTTAACCTGGAGAAAAAAGTCATCATTACATTTGTCCCCTGTCCTGCTGGGGCGTGTCCACATGTAGGACAGGGGAGGGTCCTGTCCTGATAGGAGTCACCTGAGCACAGGTATAAAACAGCTCCATTCTAACGTCTCTCTCTCTATCCCTCTCTCTCTATCCCTCTCTCTCTCTCTCTCCCTCTCTCTCTCCCTCTCTCTCTCCCTCTCTCTCTCCCTCTCTCTCTCCCTCTCTCTCTCCCTCCCTCTCTCTCTCTCTCTCTCCCCCCCTCTCTTTCCCCCTCTCTCTCTCTCCCTCTCGCTCTCTGTCTGTTGTCCGTCCATAGATGTTCACACATACTCTCTCTCCCTCTCCCCCCCTCTCTCTTTCTCTCCTTCTCTCTCTCCCTCTTTCTCTCTCCCTCCCTCTCTCTCTCCTTCTCTCTCTCTCCCTCTCTCTCTCTCTCCCTCCCTCTCTCTCTCCTTCTCTCTCTCTCTCCCTCCCTCTCTCTCTCCTTCTCTCTCTCCTTCTCTCTCTCTCCCTCTCTCTCTCTCTCTCTCTCTCTCTCTCTCCCTCCCTCTCTCTCTACTTCTCTCTCTCCTTCTCTCTCTCTCCCTCCCTCTTTCTCTCTCTCTCCCTCTCTCTCTCTCTCTCCTTCTCTCTCCCTCTCTCTTTGTTGTCCATCCATGTTCACACATACACTCTCTCTCTCTCTCTCTCTCTCCCTCTCTCTCTCTCTCTCCCTCCCTCTCTCTCTACTTCTCTCTCTCCTTCTCTCTCTCCTTCTCTCTCTCTCCCCTCCCTCTTTCTCTCTCTCTCCCTCTCTCTCTCTCCTTCTCTCTCCCTCCCTCTCTCTCTCTCTCTCCCTCTCTCTTTGTTGTCCATCCATGTTCACACATACTCCCCCCCCTCTCTCTCCCTCTTTCTCTCTCTCTACCTCTCTCTCTCTCTCTCTCCCTCTCTCTTTGTTGTCCATCCATGTTCACACATACACTCTCTCTCTCTCTCTCTCTCTCTCCCTCTCTCTCTCTGTGGTCCATCCACACATGTTCACACATACTCTCTCTCCCTCCCTCTTTCTCTCTCTCCTTCCCTCTCTCTCTCTCTCTCTCTCTCTCTCCCCCCCCCCCTCTCTCTCTCCCTCTCGCTCTCTGTCTGTTGTCCATCCATAGATGTTCACACATACTCTCTCTCCCTCTCCCCCCCCTCTCTCTTTCTCTCCTTCTCTCTCTCCCTCTTTCTCTCTCCCTCCCTCTCTCTCTCCTTCTCTCTCTCTCCTTCCTTCTCTCTCTCCTTCTCTCTCTCTCCCTCCCTCTTTCTCTCTCTCTCCCTCTCTCTCTCTCTCTCCTTCTCTCTCCCTCCCTCTCTCTCTCTCTCTCTCCCTCTCTCTTTGTTGTCCATCCATGTTCACACATACACTCTCTCTCTCTCTCTCTCTCTCTCTCTCTCTCTCTCTCTTTGCACACACCTTACACATTTACATTCTCACACCCCATGCTACTTTTGATCATTTTGGAGTTTAACTTTAATTTATAATAAATAATTTAAATTGGCCCATTTTTGTTGTCTGTGTCCCCTCATTTTTGCCACAGGCATTGAGCTGGCCTGTAACAGATTATTGATTTTTTTTAAAAGATTAATAAATGTCTAATTTAAAGATAAAAAGTAAAACTTGTGAGATAGTCATAAATATGAGATAAAAATGCATAATTATGAAAAAAAGAGTGGTAATTATGAGATAAAATGGCAGAGGTGATAAAAAAAAACCATCATAATTATGTGATTAAAAAGTAAAATTTGATATAAAGTCATAAATATAAATAAATATAAACAAGCCCAGGTGTAAAAGCGTTTATGGGTGAAGACAAGCATGTAATTTCCAGGCTGTTGTCGGTGCTCGTCTTCAAAGGGAACGCAGAAGTAGAACAGCGAGCAGCAACATTAAAGAACAGCACATTATTCAAGAAGAATTATTCATCAAAAGGAAGAGAGTAAAGTTTAGTTTAGTGTTTTTCTGCCACATTCACAGTTAAAGCACATGTTCAAACACTCTTTACATTTGTACCTGAACATGAAAACTCATTTAACTGCTTTAAAAAATGAGCGTCAGCCACAGTTCATCCTGCTTTTCCATTGGACAGGGCCGGCTCTCCCTATAGGCCAACTAGGCTAATGCACAGGGAGCCACCAGGGCCCCCCAAAACTGCATTTTTAGCCCCATTTTTGTAAGTTTTACACATCCTATTTCTTATATTTGTTATATTCCTTGTTTATATTGTATATTTCATCTTTTTACTGTAAATTAAAGGGATTATCTGCAGTAACAATATGTTTAGAGACGAAAACTTTACATGAAGGCATTTTGTAATTTGAATTATTCATTAGTCAAAAAGTCAAAATTGTGCAATAAAAAGTAAAAAAAAAAAAAAAAAAGAGATAAAAATAAAAAATCGTGAGATAAAAAGTCAAAAATATGAGATAAAGTTAAAATTATGAAACAAAAACTCAAAATCAGGAGGAACACAAAATGCATCATGGGTAGCTCCCTCCTAGCCAATGGGAGAGCCACTCTTTCAAATAGCGAAAATGATGCTACGTACAAATGTACCGTACTGTACGTATTGTCTCTTTTTCTCTTCACTTTCTTTCCAGTCTGCTCCCTGTCACCTCTCACCTTAATTATTTCACCTGGTCGTCAACACACCTGTCCTCATCACTTTAAGTTCTTTCCTTTTCTGTCTCCTTTGTCAGTTCACCCCACATGTTTGACTTCTTCTGTGCTCCTGTTCTCCTTCCCGACGGACCACCGGATCATTGTACCCGTTTGAGACTTCAGACTTTGTGTGTGTGTGTGTGTGTGTGTTATGGTCATCTTTTGTTATCTGGACTTTATGTTTTTTGGAGCTCATAATAAAGAGCCTGTGTTGAAGCGGTTGGCGTCTGCATTTGGGTTCAATCCACTACACATCCTTAACATGTATTTACATACAGTACTGTGTTTACGTTTCGGTGGTTTAATTTCATAACTTGAATTTTCTTTCATATTCAGAAACAAAAATGTTATGTAAAGGTGTTTCCTTCCTTGGATTATTTATTAGATGGGTCAAAAATATGAGATAAAAAGTCTAAAATATCAGATATTTTACGTAAAGGCATTTCATAGCTTGGATTATTCGTTAGTTGGGTCTTTCTTAAATTTAGGTATTACTGTAATTCTGAATGAAAAAACATGGTGTAAGTGTGAGTGATGAGGAAGACGGTCGCTGTGGCGCTGACGGTGCAGTTAAAGGAACTCTTTACCGGGACACGTACGTAAAAAGGTTTCCCTTGGAAGTTGGAAGTCTTCCTCCATTGACTGCCAATTAACTGCAATTGAAAATGCCACAGCTTTTCCTTTCAAATTGGGGGAATAATATGCGTCCGCCAAAGGTTTGGGCCTAACTGGGTCTCAGGAGGGCCCACAGATCTTCTCCCCCATCCATAACTCAACAACACCTTCTGGGACCGCCACTCTACTTTTTTAACCTCCGAGCTCATTATCCAGAGTCTCCAGGGCGCAGAGCGAAACCAGAGAGAGGAATTAGGATTCGCTAGGAACACACTCAACCACAAATGGATGATACCAGGCAGAGAGATCAGTAGTGCAAAGAGCCCACGGGACCCCGGCAACGTGCAGAGTAAGGTACTTTTTAATATATATTTAGCATTGCACCTGCTTAGCGTTAGCCTCCTGAGGTGTTGTACGGAGGGTGCACACGCTCCTTTTTTGGCACTCAACTGAAATGATGAAGAACTGCCGCGCCTCCATGGACTGATTCTATCTCCGGCTGACCGCGGCTGGTGGACCACAATGCACCTGTGGCGGTACCTGCACCTGTGTGACAAGTAGGGCTTGGACTTTGAATGTTGACATTTGAATATAATTCCAATGTTACAGGATTAAAAAGTCAAAATTATAAGATAAAAAAATCTGAATTGTGAGATAAAAAGTCAAACTTTAGTCACCGACCTTATCTTAAAAATAAAGTCATTGATTGTTATTTTCTTAATTTATTTGTAATTTTTGTGAAGGTGTGGAGTTCGTCCTGTCCCCCTCAGTAAAAGTCATCTTTCAATGGTTCTTTAGAATGGTTAATTATTGGAAAAATTATATAATTTTTGTATTTTTATGTTTTTTCTAGGAGTAGTTTAGTATTTGCATTCAACACGCATTTATGGTAATTAGATGGCCATAATCTGTGACTGTGACCTTCAAAGGTCATTGACAAGGTCAAACATTCATTTTACTAATGAGAAACAAATTCACTTTTCTTGAAATTAATAAATTTTATAGTTAGCTAACGGCATGTACTGCCGTTAGCTAACGGCATGTACTGCAGTTAGCTAACGGCATGTACTGCAGTTAGCTAACGGCATGTACTGTAGTTAGCTAACGGCATGTACTGTAGTTAGCTAACGGCATGTACTGCAGTTAGCTAACGGCATGTACTGCAGTTAGCTAACGGCATGTACTGCCGTTAGGTAACGGCATGTACTGTAGTTAGTTAACGGCATGGACTGCAGTTAGCTAACAGCATGTACTGTAGTTAGTTAACGGCATGTACTGCCGTTAGCTAACGGCATGTACTGCAGTTAGCTAACGGCATGTACTGCCGTTAGGTAACGGCATGTACTGTAGTTAGTTAACGGCATGGACTGCAGTTAGCTAACAGCATGTACTGTAGTTAGTTAACCGCATGTACTGTAGTTAGCTAACGGCATGTACTGTAGTTAGTTAACCGCATGTACTGTAGGTAGCTAACGGCATGTACTGTAGTTAGTTAACCGCATGTACTGTAGTTAGCTAACGGCATGTACTGCAGTTAACTAACCGCATGTACTGCAGTTAGCTAATGGCGTGTACTGTAGTTAGTTAACCGCATGTACTGTAGGTAGCTAACGGGCATGTACTGTCGTTAGCTAACGGCATGTACTGCAGTTAGCTAACGGCATGTACTGTAGTTAGCTAACGGCATGTACTGCAGTTAGCTAACGGCATGTACTGTAGTTAGTTAACGGCATGTACTGCAGTTAGCTAACGGCATGTACTGTAGTTAGTTAAGCGCATGTACTGCAGTTAGCTAATGGCATGTACTGTAGTTAGCTAACCGCACATACTGTAGTTCGCTAACTGCTTGTTCTGTAGTTAATTAACCGCATGTTTACACATTTGTTTCTTGATTCATGGTTATTTTATTTATTACTTTATCCCCTTGCAGCTCCTGTCATCATCATCAGGTGTGGACGAGTCTCTGGAGTGATGTTAGCCGTGGCTAAAATAAATAATTAAAGAGACAAAAAATAAAAAATAAAAGCGAGAAACAAATGAGTACGAGGGTGAGAGCCTCGAAGGAGAGATGTGCTCAGATTCCCCATCTTTGAATTGTTGCAAATTAAATTCCCTCGTCAAGACTCTAATCACTCACAGCAGATGGGGGCTTACGCTCTGTTTTAGATCTGCGGGAATTCTAATGGTTATTGTTTCGCTTTAAATAGGGAGATTATTGCATTTTAATAAGTCCTCCTTGGGACTCGCTGCAACAATGAAGTGCTGTGAATTACTGGAGATAGCTGTTACTGCATGCAGGGGGAGAAATCAAGTTACTAAGTGTGACAAGTTGCTCTTCCTACCCCCCCCCCCCCCCCATATCCCCCCCCCCCTCTACCCTTCCAGTAAATGGCTCCGAGTGTATTTACCACCAAATTAAGAATGTGCTGTGGGAATAATATTTTTATCCGACAGAGGGGAAGGGGAAGCTTGGCTGTGGATTTTCATTAAAATGACACATCTGTTCAGCAATTTCAGGCAAAGTAATTCTGCTGAAAGTTTTATCAGCTAATTTTAATTATTCACTCCACTGACTTGAATACAGGATTCATCATGTTGAATTAATACATTCAATGAGATTATTTTTCTTTCCTTTCTGCTCCTAAATAGAGGAAGAAGACAGGAGGATGGGGGTTGGAGGGGTGGGGGCAATCAACAAATTGAATTGTCATGCACCGTGGATTAAATTGTGATTTGTTAATTACAAAAACTATGCGAGCTTCTATATTTTGAAGAATTAAGAGGCTCAGGATTCCAGCGGGAGGGATTAAATATTACAACTGCTCGTAGGTGTGCCACGTCAATCACTTCCTAGGAATTTCTTAAATAAGTACACAGTCCCTCTAGCATGATTTATCCATCACTGCACAACACACCACACCCACACACCCACACTTTTAATATTTCATATTTCATTAGGTAAAAGAAGATGCTTTTGCTGCTGGAAGGAAACACAAGCTGGGTGGAGATAAAACTACACAAACATGAGGGGAGGTGAGCTGCTGGACCGTACTGGACCCTACTGGACCGTACTGGACCCTACTGGACCGTACTGGACCCTACTGGACCATACTGGACCCTACTGGACCATACTGGACCGTACTGGACCCTACTGGACCATACTAGACCATACTGGACCATACTGGACTGTACTGGACCCTACTGGACCCTACTGGACCATACTGGACCGTACTGGACCATACTAGACCATACTGGACCCTACTGGACCATACTAGACCATACTGGACCGTACTGGACCCTACTGGACCATACTGGACCGTACTGGACCCTACTGGACCATACTGGACCCTACTGGACCATACTGGACCGTACTGGACCCTACTGGACCATACTAGACCATACTGGACCATACTGGACTGTACTGGACCCTACTGGACCCTACTGGACCCTACTGGACCGTACTGGACCATACTAGACCATACTGGACCCTACTGGACCATACTAGACCATACTGGACCGTACTGGACCCTACTGGACCATACTTGACCGTACTTGACCGTACTGGACCCTACTGGACCATACTAGACCATACTGGACCCTACTGGACCATACTAGACCATACTGGACTGTACTGGACCATACTAGACCATACTGGACCCTACTGGACCATACTAGACCATACTGGACTGTACTGGACCCTACTGGACCATACTGGACCGTACTGGACCGTACTTGACCGTACTTGACCGTACTGGACCGTACTGGACCGTACTAAATGTGTCCTCTGCCTTAAACACATCCTTTTGATGCCATTGGGGCACCTGTAAGGAGCAGTGGGCACCCATGTGCAGCGCCTGGGGACCCATCTCCTGCTGTAGAACCAGGCTAATGGTCAGAATCACCTGCTGGAGGATTTGACCCGAACAAACATGTTTTTGGGTGATGGGGGAAACCGGAGGACCCCGGAGGAAACCCACCCAGACACAAGGAGAGAAACATGAAAACTCCACACAGAAAGGCCCACACGGTTCGTGAATTGACGCCGGGTCTTTTTGCTCTGAGGCAAGAGCACTAACCGCTCCGCCAACGTGCTGCCGTACTGGACCGTAATGGACCGTAATGGACCACACAGCAGGTCCAGAAAGACCCCAAACCTGCATTCCGGCAAGGAACAAGGTCCACTGTCACATCTACTGAACTGACTTTACTGACGGTAGACCCCAAGTAAAGTCAACCCAGTAGAATCAGATCTAGGACTCTGTAGAACCAGCTGTAAGACCCAGTAGAAGCAGGTCTAGGACCCAGCCAGTGTCCAGGCCTTAGTTTGTGAATTCCAGATTCGGTAATAGGATCTTTACTTTTTTCTTCCAGCAGATTGAGACCCCAGCAGCAGCGCTAACAGCGATAGCAGAGCTAACAGTGCTAACAGCGGTAACAGCGATAGCAGGTTGCCAGGTTGTAAAGCTCCACTTATCAAAGATTCGAACAGAGCAAATTCTAAAGACCCGAGTGATTCACAGACGACCCATTCAAGGACCTCTGACACTGCAGTCAAGTTTGTGCAACGCTGCTGCTAAACTGCTGCTTCTGCTTTGAACAGAAACACAAAGATGCAGAGTAAAGAAACCCCCCCCCCACGTCCTCTACCTTTACCATCTTATCTCCTCAGGTAACTTTCCTTTGCAACTGGTCCCTGGAGACTATCACCTGTCGCCCTGAAGGCCTGATCCACATCAGCACACAGAACAAATGAGACGCCAGAGCAGGGAGACAGGTTTGATTGTGAAGTGATACCTCTCAAGTATGGCTTTGTGGCTCTGTTTCTTCTTTCTGCTGCCCCCCCCCCCCATCTCAGTTGTGTGAAGTGTCCCTGAGGAGTCCTCCGAGGATCGAGAGGCCAGGGAGCTTTACCTGGACAAAGGGAGGAAACTGAGAACAACAGTTGTATTAAATAATAGCCTGGGGGAGTGGAGACTTGAGGTAGCCTCTTCGCCTCCCTGACACCAAACAACGCATGTCAGCTAATCAATTAGCTTACTTCCTCTTTACCATAAGGCCAACCCAAGGGGAAGCTCAGCAGCCATGTCCCTTCCAGACATCAAGAGTTCGGTCCATACAAATCAATTCACATTATCGACTCGCTTCTACGTATTTCAACCACTTAGGAAAATAAATCTGCTTGAACTGGATTCAAAACAAATAGCGCAGTGAAAGATTTGGCCGACAGCGTTCAGGCACAACGTCCTCTGGCTATTCCCACAGCTACGAATACACACAAAAAACTCTACCGGCAGCCACACATGAAGCTATAACTACTGTACTTTCAGTAAGTACCAGTGATGCGTGGGTCCATGTAGAAATACATTTTTTTTAACTAACTCACCCACAACTAGGACCGCAAGAAATATATTTGAAAAAAATGGACCCGACCCGCTTCTGGACCCACATTTTTAAAAAGTAGTCAATGGTCTTTATGAACATCACATGACCTTTGACCTTACTCACACACCTCCATTTATTTCTGTGTTTAAATTCCATGTCATTGTTTGTAAGTTAATATGTTTATAAATATGTTTGTTCTGCTTCATCATTCAAAAGTTATCAACGCTAACGCAGCATCTAAACCAGGGGTCGACAACCTGTAGCCAATGTGTCCCAAACTTTACTGTTTTTGTTTAGATATTTCCGGAGCTTCCACTCTCACAACTTTATTTCCTCTCTTGCTCCCTCCATACCATAGGATACTGACCACTGACCACCTTCCTGGAAATTCACTTAATAAAGTGCATTTACCAGGTTATTTCAATGTTCATCTCAAATGACAAATGACCGACCGCAACCCCAGTATCATTAAAAATATTTTTCAATAGCCCACAGCTGTGGGTGACTGCGGGCACCTGCTCTGGTACTCTAACTACGTCATCCTAAAGATTGGTTGTTTTTACCATCCTACCGACCTTACCACTAGACCCACACATGGAGTGAACAGGGATAGCACTGCTAGGCTAATTTAGTTCTTAATTGGAGTAATACGATCATTTCTTAAGTGCACGTAAACATACTCGGCTTGAAGAAGGTGTGGAAGGGTACATGAAGGCGTCCACTGACCCGCACACGCCTACGTTATCAGACTGAGTAAACGATGGGGAGGCAGTTTTACAAATCTTCGCCATATTTTTTCCCTCTTTACAAATGACACACGGCAGAATGTTCTTTCCCTCTCTGGAGGCCTGTACCGGTTATCAAATTTAATAAATAAAGCAAGTGAAATCTGTCTACTCTTCATCTTCCCTGGTCTCTGAGGATTTGCTGGAGCTGGCAAATTACCATTTTCAGGCACAATATTCCCAAGGCACCGCAGTGCTTTTCTCCTCTTCCTGATGGAATCAGATGAGCACAGCCAAGGGACCCATTGTTATCCACTTGCAAGTCTCCAGCAAAAAAGTAGGAAAGAAAATAGGGGAAAAAATGCGACAGCAGACTTTGACAGCTCGCCATATGAGACTCAACGGCTCGTGGACGCTAAACTCACAACACTTTGTAACAAGGAATGTGTTAAATTAATTAAAATTGCACAATTCATCAAAATGATTCCAACTATAGATGCAGGTACTTATGACTTTTAATAAGCGGTTATAAAGGCATTATAACCATGAAATTACATATAAATTATAATAGCATTACCACCTTATCAGCGATCTGTTACTTGTAATAAGCGGTAACAAAGGCATTATAATGATTGATCATTTAATGATTGACAACTATAGATGCAGGTGGACTTTTTAAACAGACATAAACCCTTTCATGTTCATTCCAGTTGAAGGCAAACGTTAAAATGCATAGAAAAAGCGATGCTACTGTTTACAAGGTTCCTTCAAAATGAACTCTTTGTGCTCCGGCAAGGTCAAGTTGCCATTTTACAGATTTCAGAAGCAAGTCCCTGTGAGCCACAGACGCAAAAGAGGCAAGAGCAATTTACAATCTAATAATGAACGAATGGCAAAAAAAAAAAAAACGTCTTTAATGCATTCACACACCACAGCAAGGACACGTGGAGTGGCTCCAGTGACTGAATAACTAATGACTTGATTGTAGAAATAAAATGAGACCTCCATTATCCAGGCACAGATCTGTGAAGGGGGGGGGTTAGATTCTGAAGAGTTTCAGACGTGATAACGGAACCAAACCGAAGAAAATGGATGAACACAAACTGCTCCGAGATTTATCTGCACATAAGATGGAGGATGCAAAAGGGAAAAAAACTGGGACAGTGAGTTTTTTTGTTTTTTTTCTAACACTAACTGAATATGCATCAAAACATTTAACAGGAACAAACAACCTGGTCAACAGTTTTGAAGATGAATTACACCGTTTTTTAAAATAGTACAGACTATTACCCTACCTTCTAAACAATATGACTCCTCTGGTAAGAGGAGAAGCAGAAAAACATTTGTGATTGTCAAATATTTTAGTGTGTACTGCCTCTAAAACAACATTTACTAATGAAATACCACTCCTTTTCCAACTGGAGGAAATTCATTCTGATTATTTCAAACAGTAGTCATGTTCCGTACCACTGATTTCGATCCCGAGTAAAATTCAGGTCGGTATCTGCGACACCAATATTCTATTTGACTACACCTAAACCACCTTTCTAATCATAGCTTCCTTAATAATGCAAGACAGAGCCATTTATTTATTTATTTTAAACTGGAGGATATGGAAGTAGAAAATAAAATGTTCATATTTTGGTGAAGTTTTACTGCATTTTATTAAATTTGTACATTTTAGTGTATCTTTACTATATTTTACTGTATTTTAGTGTATTTTACTGCATTTTACTCTATGTTAGCCTCGCTGACCCTCCTAGCATCAATTAATCTAATGTTCTTTCGTAATAGTCTAGTTTCACTCAATGTAACTTTTGGGTGAATTTCCTTGAAACTGGTCGACCAATCACAGTGAAGTATAGAGTCAGAGGGCATCTTGTGCCCGAGGCGACTGCCTACCTTGACTATGACTAATGCCGGGCCTAAACTAATGCACATGGGATTCAGAGGGCCTCCCAGAAACCCCACAGCGCAATGAAAGTGATGGCAGGTGTGATCCCAGCTCCGCGGGTGCATGTGGGCAGCAACACCAGTGGACCTTAATGGACAATAAAGGTGATGTCCAAAATTAGAAGGGGAGGATGGGGATGACCCCCACCCCGGCAAATCACACCCAGTATACATGTAATGAATAGGGATAGCATTGGTAGGCTAGTAATATGCTAATGAGCCTTAAACTACCTCTAAAGAAGTTGCCATAGAAAGGAATTAGTTTTATTGTGTGAGCAGTTATTTTCCTCCAGCGTCTGCGTTCTCCGTTGTGATATATAGTATTAATCATCAGCCAATATTGGCAACGACTTCTGCCAATACTAATATAAAGTGTTCAGTTGGTGCCAAAGAATCTAATCTACCTCCCATGAGCACCACGTTCAATAACAAATGTGGGTAATAACCATCTGTCATACTGGATGTAGTACTGATATTATGTGGCCAAAAAGTACGCAGTACTTTACCAAATATTTCCTCTTTTAATCCTTATTGTTTTATGAAGCATTTTGATTTTAAACAACTTAAAAAAAATATCATCAGCCTTTTTAGAATAAAGATGTGTCAAGTTCTGCCAACGATTGTAGAAATGTGACCCTCCAGCACAAAACCAGTTTAGATTAAAAGGTGCTGATTTTACAGGAAATTAAATTATTACTATTCCTGCAGGGGACACGTCATGGGAGGTAAACATATAATGGTGGATCAGCTGAATTCTACGTTGTGTTTCTATGAGTATAAATTGAAGTAGTTGTGAGTGAGATGGTGAATTATTAGTCCTCCACCGCAGACCACGTCTGGCACTATGATCGTAATGACGTCACATTTGAACCCCTGAACACGCATCAAAACTCACCAAATTTTGCACACAGATTAAAAGTGTGAAAGACTGCGAGTATACATAGTTTCATAAAAGTCAGTAAAGAAATGTGTCTGCAGCGCCCCCTAGAACAGAGAAAATAGTTTGCATTAGGCCAGATCACGTCCTCATGAAGTTAGAGCTACACCTTATGATGGCCACGCCCATAAACCATCAGGAAGTCTGCCATCTTGGATTGATTGGAATTTAACGAACTCCTCCTTGGCCGTTGGATCCAATTAGCTCAAAATTGGTGAACACAACCTAGACAAGTGGTCCATCAAAAGTTATCCAAAATTTTTTTTTAAAAGTTGCATCGTTTTTGTGCTACAATGTCGCAAAGTTTGTGAAGTTTTTGGGAAAAATTTGCACTACATAAATTGCTTCAGCTAGGACATATGTGACCCACCACCAGTAAACCAGGCATAAGTGTGTGTAAATCCAAACAGAGTTATGTGTGTATCTTGGTAGAGTGGAAACTAAGGTTTAAGATGGTGAAAAAATGATGTTTCTATCACAAGTAGAACCAAAGTTATGGTCATTTTAATATCCACATTTGGACATATTTTACAATTTGCATATTTTTAGATATTGTCCGTTAAAGTTTTGGACTGTTTTGGGGTAGGAAGTCCTTAGCAACGCATAATAATTTGTATCCGATTGACACAAATTGTTGACAGATGTTAAAGGACACTCTGATGGACATGTCACAGAAGTTTTATATATTATAATAATAGGACAGAAGTGTGACGTATTATAATCATTTGGCTTACACCATTGGACAGAACATTCAATATAAGCTTTTACCTCGTACCAAACACTTGGGTGTTTACCCACGGAACGGAGATCGTTTTGTTCGGCGAAAAGAGGTGGAAGTCGTCTTTGTCTTTGCTCAGCAATACCTGAACTTTTGTCACCGCTTAAATAATTGACTCAATAAACACCTTTATTGATTGGATTTCAATGTAATGACCACAGGAAGTGAACATAGAGGTGTTAAGGTACCGTTTTTTGATAAGGTGTAAACACTAATAACAAATCGGCATCTGGCGGGTCACATATATATATATATATATATATATATATATATATATATATATATATATATATATATATGTTCACTTTGAGACAAATAAAAAATGACATATTTCTGTATTGTTAAGGTATTATTTTACTGGGCAGCTCCACTGCAGATCAGATCAGGCTGAAAATGAGTTTGAGAGTCGTGCCACAGAGGGTTAAAGTTAGCACTAGTAACAGCTGTGTATACCTTCATGTTCAAACACCTACATTTAGCTCCTGCTGCTTGATATGAACAGACTCCAAGCTCTAATGTGCGGGAAAAGAGGTTTCACAGGAAGGATTTATATTTGGGAGTACACAGTCCAGCAGTGCTGAAGCAGTGGAGGAATGTTGCTAGCAGCAGGACACTGTGGGCTTCACCTGCTGCCCTGGAAATTGGGATAGGAGGTTACTCACTTGCAATCCACTCCAAGAGGATAATTGGCAAAGCCCCAATCCAATACAGTCCCTTAAACTGCATGTAATCCACTCAGCCAAACTGTCACAGTAACAATGAAGCGTCCCCTTCTACCCCTGGGGCCCACCGGGGCTATCTCAGGAACATTTCAATAGCTTGTACCTGGCCTGCTGCTGGGCCCATTATCCACTAATCCACACCCAAGCGGAACGTTTAAGTAGTTCTAAAAGGATTTGAGAGAGCAGCCCAGCTTTCACTGGAGCTACGCAATTAAGTCCAGATAAATGATGGCGCACTTTAGATCCGGCCCTGCTCTGCTGTGAGCCTGGGAGGAGGAAAACAACACCCAGAGCTGGAGAACCAAACACCAAATTACTGATGGGAGGGGCCACGCCATGCTAGCAGTGGATTAATACACCAATATCGACAAGTTTGGTATCACTATGACCTGGAAAATAAGTAATTACACAGGAAACTGCATCTGTTACTTTTAATAAGCGTTTACTAAGGTATTATTACCATGAAATTACTTCAAAATGACCATAGAATTACCACCTTAGTAGCGATACGTAATGTAAAGTGTTACCATCGAATGTTAAAAGTGTGATATCGCCTGTCACTAATGAAGATAAAAAACACACACCGAGTTCACGTGACCTGCAGCCGGGATCCGACAAAAGCCACAGCAGGAAGTCAAGAGGGTGAAAAGTGTTGTGACTAGACGTATTATCATGTGTGTTCATCATAAATCTCCCCCAGGACTCGTCTTTAGCAGATTATGTGGTCAAAATGAGGCTTCCACAGAAGGAGCCAGACACTTTTTTAATAACTCTGTACTTCAAACTAGGCTCAAATGCAATATTCATTCTCAGGGGTTGAGTAGGGATGCATTTTAGGAATAAAATTACACCTGTTTTTTTTTTTAAAAAGCTGTATTTCTGAAAAATTATTCAGTGCAATCAAACATAATGAATGTTCCAGACAAACAGAATATAAAATACAGAAAAGAGACACTATGATTTATTACAAACAGGTTTTTTTCATAATAAACAAGTACTATCAGATAATATATAAAGTAAAGGTCAAATAAAGGTCAGGGTTTGAGTAAAGATAAAGTGTCTTTGCATTAGAACACACAAACATACTTTAAATATTAATACTTTCAAAAACTTTCTGGGTTTGTAAAGAATAGGAAGAGTCTGATTTCTAAAACTGCACTTGGGTCATTTTTGTTCATTTTATTGAATATTTTGCCCTTTTTTATTTTACAGAATATTTTGCTCATATTTGTTCGTTTTTGTTAATGTTACTGAATATTTGGATAATTTTTGTTACATTTTACTGAATATTTTTGGTCATTTTCGTTAATTTTACTGAATATTTTGCACATTTTTGCTATTTTTACTGAATATTTTGCACATTTTTGTTAATTTTTTTGCAATATTGCACATAATATTATGCAATTTTTATGCAATTTTTTTTCATTTTACAGAATATTTTGGTCATTTTTGTTCATGTTACTAAATATTTTTTATAATTTTTGTTCAGTTTACTGAATATTTTGGCATTTTTTATTTCATTTTACTGGATATTTTGTTCATTTAATTGATGATATGGATAATTTCTGTTGAAATATTTTCGTATTCTACACATTTGCCATTTGTTTTGGTCCATTTTGTGGATTATTTTGGTAATTTTTGGTCATCTTTAACACTGTCCAATAACACAAGCCAAATGCTTCCGGAATCGAACGAATGAATTGTTCCCACATATGTGTTAGTGATAAAGTCTAGTTTTAAGTGATGGTTGGATCAAGTTCCCAAGATAAGTCTGGGCTGAAAATCTAAAATCTAATTGACCAGTAACTATCAGATATTTGTTTCATGATACTTTTAGGGACTCTACTTTTTTATCATTTGAATTCTGTTTTGTTCTGGGATCAACCTGAGTTTAGATTTGTTCAATAAATAAACTTTACTGAGTTCAGTCTGAACCGTATAAATAAGTTATAAAACACAAACTTAATATAAGGAGTGAAAAACTTGATTACAGCCAAACTCACTTTTGCAAAAATACATTAGAAAATTAAGCTAACTCTTTCATAAACAGTGTTCCAAAGATATCTCTTATCAACTTCCACTGAAACCAGAAAAACTCTCAATAAAATGTCACGATGCTGGGATCTAATAAAGCCGTAGTGGAGAATTGTCTGCACAGATCCCACTTCTTTTTATTAAAATTGTGCTTTTCCCTCATATGAACTGTTGAATTTTTACTTATGGAGTGAAGCGTGTTATTTTGCAGGATAAAATATTCAAAAAGATATAAAGTACATGACAGTTTGGCAGCTTCTATATCAAATCTTTGATGCTTTTGGAGCCTGTGAGTTGCACTCCACCCACACCAAACCTTCTGATTCCAAACTCATGAAATAAGACGCTGTCTGTGCATCAGATGTTTGGAGTTAAACTGATTAGAAATGTAGTCTGGCACCCAGCGAAACTCTGTTTTTAAAAAGCTCCACGTTGGAGAATGACTTCAACTTCTGTTTTCGATTATGAAATCCACTTTTGTATTAGAATGAGTCATATGAAGAGCATTCTGTGTAAAAATATGAAGAAAATATGGAAAGTTTGTCCGTTTGTCTGTGCTTCATAAACTCTTGTGTTTTTGGAGCTCGTATTTTTACACCGACCGCTGAAAGGAGAGAGAATTTGTCTATCGTTCGTTCATTTGTTTTTTTCAAAATAAAACCAAAAATAAGACAACAAAAAAAAAGTTGTTTCTTCATTATTTCTTTCCAAAATGAAAACATGAATTGTGTATTATTTTCAGTTTTCCTTTTTGTTTTGTGATAAAACAAACAAATCGACTCACAACATCTGGTCTGACACCATGTTCAATTTTCATATTTTTTCGCACTCTAGTGTCGTCAGTTAAATGTGGCATGTACAAAGAAAATTCAGCCAAATCCACTCGTGACTTCCGGTTTGACGCCATATTCAATTTTTGCATCAAGCTCACAGTAGAGCTTTGTAGTTTTCAACATGTGGTCCACATCTGGGAAACTGAAAATGATACATTGTTTATTTAACACATTAATGATGTGTTCATGATTAAATAAGGTCGCAGACTGACGGACATTTTGCACCTATAGCCCCTCCCACCACCACCAAACATCCATTCACCAGTGTGAGTGACACTGGAGGCAGGAGGGTGAAGTGTCTTTGCCCAAGGACACAACGGACTGACTAGGACAGAGCGGGATTCAAACCAGACGATGGCTGCCCATTTTATGCTCAACTACAACCAAATCCTAGCCTATGTGTGCGAGCTCCTCCTAGCATCAGTAAATCTAATGTTCTATCGTAGTAGCCTAGCCACGCTAGCTCCTCCTAGCATCAGTAAATCTAATGTTCTATCGTAGTAGCCTAGCCACGCTAGCTCCTCCTAGCATCAGTAAATCTAATGTTCTATCGTAGTAGCCTAGCCACACTAGCTCCTC
Organism: Siphamia tubifer; assembly: GCA_020466265.1. Taxonomy (NCBI): domain Eukaryota; kingdom Metazoa; phylum Chordata; class Actinopteri; order Kurtiformes; family Apogonidae; genus Siphamia; species Siphamia tubifer. The sequence goes on from CM035796.1 coordinate 47,969,601, forward strand.
CTAGCATCAATAAATCTAATGTTCTATCGTAGTAGCCTAACCCTAACCCTAAAGATTACAGATTGGTGCAAAATGCACCAAAAACTGCTGTAAAAATACACAAAAAATTGAGTAAAATGTAATGAAAATACACTAAAAATAGAGTAAAAAATACATTAAAATAGAGTCAAATGTAGTAAAAATGCACTAAAAATAGAGTAAATATACACTAAAAATGTAGTAAAATATAGTAAAAATACACTAAAATGGAGTAAAATGCAGTAAAAATACACTAAAAATACAGTAAACTGTAGTAACACACACTAAAAATGTAGTAAAAATACACCAAAATACTGCTGCTGTGTTGAGGCCACGCCCCCTCAGCCTACAGCTAAAAGGAAGTTCAGTCCAGAAACAGAGGAGAATTCTGTGACGGCTGCCGTGTTGAGAAGCAAAAGACCAACCCCCCCCTCCCCCTCTGTGTGTGTCCCCCCCTCCCCCCTCCCCCCCTGTGGTCCCCAGAAGCTATAATATCCATCCTTGGCGGTTCACTTGACATTTACTTGCCCTGCTTCTCCTGTAGCATTCGCCTTCCTAACTGCCAGCGCTAGGACTCTCCAGGGCTCGCCGACCGGGTGAACAGATAACAAACCTGTCAAGGCGGCTTTGTTGGGGTGGGGGGGGCTGAGGCGGATGATGTGTTCCAGAGGGTTGGTTGGGTCGGGGATGGGGGGGGGGGGGGGTTGACATGAGACGCCCTGTGAGGCCTGGACCCAGGAGAGGCTGCTCGCTATAATACAGTGGTGCTACTTCTTTAAAAAAGGCCACCGTCACCGCAACCTGATTAGATCTGAGGCGCAGACATTTTAAACGGCTGGCCCCCTTTTTACCCTCCATTTCACCTATTCTTTACAAGCCCCCCTTCCCCTGCCCCCCTCCTTCGCTGTCATCAAAGCAGCTGTCAGAGGTTCTTTCTTGCGGCTGGCAGACAGGTCAGGGGTGGAAGGTCGAGGTGGAGTTTGCCCTTTGAGCGCCGACCACCACCAGCGTATGAGGACTGTCCGGCCCTGTCTTAAAGGTGCTGATAACATTCATGGGGATTTTTTTTTTTACCCCCCAAGAGGTGCCCAAATGTCAACACTCATCTGTTATGGACTTATAATTCTGCAGACAGAAAGGACAGAGCAGCGCCTTTGTCAGCCCACATTTCCAGATCATACATTAAACCCAGGAAGGTTTTCTGCATGGAGACGTCTAAAGGTCAAAGGTCAACTCTGTACAAGCCACACATGGAAATTTACAGCAACACCTCAATAAATTTACATGGAAAATACTGTTAAATTCTTAGCCTTTACACCACTCTGGACTATAATGGTACAGAATTTTCACCTTCACGCATCGAGAATACATACAAAGTCAACGGAAAGACGTGTTTGGATGCATCGGATGCGTTGCTGTGGTGCATTTGGTAGCAAATACGTGTAAATGCTCAAGTTGAAAATATTCAACTTTTCAGGCGAATTCGTGTGACGTGGGGCCACGAAAGTGTTACATGATGCGAACTGAGCAGCGAACAGCGAACTGAGAACATACCTGGTATGCTAATGTATGCTAACGTAACACATTCAGCTAACGTTACATGATGCATAAATGAGTGAGGTTAGATCAAGAGTGTTTCCAGGAGGTGTCATGGCGGCATGAATCTATATTTAGAAAAGCACAGTTACATGGTAAATGACCAAACTCTGAGCTCTTAATAAAAGACAATGACCTTTGGGCAAATTATAACTCTGTAAAATATTGTATTATTATACCAGTAAAAAGAAGTTTATTGTAATAAAATTCATATGTATTTTTACATGTGTGTGTGTATATATTCTTTTCCAATTTCAACTAAGAATTGTTATTATTCATAATGAATGTAGTGTTTTGATAATTACAATGACTAGCTCTTATTCTGAAATATGATCTCGAAAATATGGAAATAAAATGAACCATATTAATATTTTATGAGCTCAGGATTTAGAAAAATCCCAGATTTCAAAATATCTGAGGGTTTTTAAGTATAATTTTTGTTCAAATCTTCTTGGAGCATGTCTATTGGGTAATAACATCTGAATTTGTTCAGAAATAGAAGTTCCTAGTATAGGACGACAGCGACACCATATAAACACGACACATATTAAAACTAATGATGCAAACAACATGCCGCCATGACACCTACTGTAAACACTCTTGATCTAACCTCACCCATGCATAAACAGTGAAGTGAGAAGTTTTTCAGATCTCTGGAGGTCAAAGGTCACATGTGTCCAAATTAACTTGTGTAACACTGTTAGTGTCAAACATAGACATATCATAATATAACTATAACTATAACTTAATCAATACTGGATATATTATCATAATATTACACACACTGACACATATATACATATAATGAATACATCAATATTGCAAAAGGTCAAAGGTCAATGTCACATTTAGCGGAAAGGTCAAAATCGCATTATTGGCTCTAATTCAAGAACAGGTTGTCATAGAAACTGGAGATTGACACAAAATAGGGGCGGGGTTAAACATTCTGTGAGTGACTTTCGCTGTGTGTTTATTGTGTCATTTCCTGTTCCTCTTGGTGCGACGTGTAATTCAATGACCACTGACACCTTTGACCAGAACATTCACTGTCATCGTTTCCTCACAGTTGATATTTGACCTTCTGATCTAATTACACTCATCAATCCTTAACAAAACCAATTAGACTAAATGGATAGATTGGGATTGTTCTCCCACTAATCCTCTGGAAAAGTTCTGTCAAGTACAACAAACTGGATCATTTAACAGTAACAGTACACTCTGGAGGGGGGGGGGGTAAATATGGTGTAGTGTTGCCTACATGATTCTTCATCATTTTAACCCTCTTAATAACAGCCATTATAACAAGTTAATGACATTACCTCATGTTGTTTTGGAAATAAAAGTATCATAAAATGCCTTTTTGGACAAATCTTTGAACTTTTTCTCCATTAAGAACCTCATTTCATTTTCAATATTAAATACATTTCTAATAATTACAAAACTATTATTATTATTTTTATTATTATTTTTATTATTATTATTATTATTATTATTATTATTATTATTATTATTATTATTATTATTATTATTATTATTATTATTATTATATGTAATCCATGTTTAATCCGGGCATCAGTAAAACACTGTTAAACTTCACTAGTTTTAACTCCCCACCACCCCCCCTCCCAGGCCTGGACTGGCACATGGGAGGACCAGGACTTTTCCTGGTGACCTGCCCCTGGGAACCCTGGGAACAGTGTAGTGTTGTGTCAGCCACTGGAATACTATTACTTTAATTGCCATTAGGACATTTCAAAAGTCCCCCCCAAATGTGTGGTTTTTGGAGGGGCATTTTTTCCCGCCTCCATGGTGCTGGAATTGGCCTGGATGCTGCGGGATATTCAAGGCCTGAAATCCTGATCCAGTTCGGCCCTGCCTCCCCCCATGACATCACAGCACAGTTCAACTGTTGGTATAAATAGTGAATATTTCTGCAGCATCAGCAGCGTGGTCGGTCCTTACAGCGAGCAGACATACGAGGTCAGAAGTCGACAGGAGTGTGAAAACGCAGCAGAGAAAAGTCCAGTCCCATCACGGGCTCTGTCTAATTACTGAGCAGCCGTTAAATTAAACACATGACAGGAAGATGATGGACTACTAATGTGAAGTATATGAACTTGGAACATTGGTAAAATGTCCTTTATTTAGGACAAAGTATATCAAGTGTTTTGGGCGAACCGAGCGAGGCATGGCCGCTGGAAATGGGGAGGGACGTGGACGTCCCAGGATGGAGCTAAAAACTGCACATCAATTACCTGAAGCACTGAGGCCTGTCGGCTCCATCTAACATCTGAGAAGGAACCAAAATGTCAGCCCGCCCGCCGCCCTGACTGATGTGTTAAGGCCTATTTATACTCCAGAGCCAAGTCGTCTGCGACGTGTTGCAGGAACGTCGCAGACCTTTTAGTCTGTGCACCTCCCAGAAAATGTAACCCCCCGCAGACAGTGTCGCAGAGAAGACCAGAAAAGAGGTCTCTGATTGGTCCTTTCTACATCTGCACTAAATGCACTTTCACTTTTCTGTCTCGTTTTGTGAACACGAACGTCATTATTGAAGACGACGGGTGTGAAAATGGATTTGGCCGAGTGTGTGAGGAAGTGGAAGAATCTACGAGACAAGTTTGTTTGACAACGAAAGGATCTGATGTGGCGAGTGGGGGTCCAGGTGGGACATCCGAGTGAGTTTGTCAGAATGCTCCTTGTCACTGTGGTGGTGAGGATAAACACTATGTTCACCCCGCACTGGCATGAATTACAAACATCTGCAACAAGTTAATTTTGCAGCAAGAGACGGAGGACACATGGATAAAAAGTATTTAATTCTATTTCCTGAACTACAGTAGTAGGAAGGATACAGTCAGTTTGTATGTGGTTTTGGAGGGTAGAAAAATGACTGGAGGTGGAACAACACAGTTTACTTCTACTTCCTCATACATGTCCATGACGCGCTGATGAGGCATCTGTGATTGGCTCAGAATGTGTGAAGGAACACTCCCCCCTCCCCTCTGGCTCTGTGTGTGTTTACCATCCCAGAGTAACATCCAGCTAGGTTTGGTGACGTCACTTGTTTTGAAAACGTGCAGTAAAAAAACAGTCTTTATTTCCACAGAGACACATGAACCAGTTTGATCCAACAGTTTTTTACAGTTTGTGCAGCAGCTACTGTGGCGCCGTCTGCTCTAGTAGATGCTAATGCTAATGCTACTGCAGATTCACTGCAATGGGGGAGGGGCTCAACCCCAGGTGGCTGACACGTAGTGGACAGACTTTTTGTCTGGTGTGTTGAGGGGACACACCACGCAGCAAACGCAGCATGTGTTGGTAACGCTGGGTGAGCCATCACCATGGTAACGCTGGGTGAGCCATCACCATGGTAACACTGGGTGAGCCATCACCATGGTAACGCTGGGTGAGCCATCACCATGGTAATGCTGGGTGAGCCATCACCATGGTAACGCTGGGTGAGCCATCACCATGGTAACACTGGGTGAGCCATCACCATGGTAACGCTGGGTGAGCCATCACCATGGTAACGCTGGGTGAGCCATCACCATGGTAACGCTGGGTGAGCCATCACCATGGTAACACTGGGTGAGCCATCAGATTCAAAAGGACAAAAGTGGAAAAGTGATTTTCAGTGGAATGATGTTGGAAAAAATTTTTTTACTGTTTAAAATGAATTAATTATTTTTAATTTCAACATTTGGTTAATCATTTAAGAATATATCCTTTAACTTACTGGTACCAAGCAGCACTTTGAATTATTTATTGTTTGTGCTGACGAAGAAAAATTTTGTTTCCATACTGTACCAAAAATTAACCGAACCGTGACTTCAAAACCGAGGTGTGTACCAAACCCTGATTTTTGTATACTATTACACCCATAATATATATATATATATATATATATATATATATATATATATATATATATATATATATATATATATATATATATATATATATAGCATATAATAGCTAACTTATACAGGCTGGCTAACCATTATTGGTTACCATGGTACTATCTGTTTTTCCCTTGTTTAAGCACAAACTATATTTTACAGACAACATACAGTGTAATTAAATATTACAAAGACATTATTTTCAACTTTAATATTTATAGGTTATTATGAGGCTGAATTGTATGTATGTTTCAATATATTGCTATATTTTTTCTTTCATAAGGGAAGTGACATAAACACATGAAATATTTACAGATAAAAGATAAGACATTTGAATTTTCATTAGATGAGGCTAAAAATGCAGGTTTGGGGGGGCCATCTGATGGCATGAGGTCAGGGGTGGCCCTATGCATTTTGGTAGAAGCGGCCCTGCACTTGTATCTTCCAAAACTAGTGGAGTTACTGGCACTGATCTGCAGTAAACAGTCTTGCGAGGCTTAGTAAGCAGCCTGTGTTAGACTAAGCCATGTTTATTATCAAGCACAATCCTCAGTCTCATCAAACGCTCAGAGAAACGGCACTGGATGAATAAATGCATATTGTTTAGCTTAGGGTTAGCAAGAGCCAGAAATGAAAAAAAAAAAAAACAGAAGAAAAATGAATTTAAAGCAGATGGTAAAATCCAATAAGAACATAAGAAAAGAGCTGGAGAATGTAGGGAACAGAAAATGAAAAAGGGTCCCGGCGCATACCCGGCTGCCTTTTCACTGCTGTTTTTCAAAAAGCTGTAAAGCTAACAGGGAAGACGGAGAGAAAATACAAAGGGCTGTGTTCTCATTTTCTGTCTGAGAGCCCCACCAGGACCACTGAAACTTGCTTGATTTCCCCAGTCCAATTATATCTCTGTGCTCAATCCTTCCAGAATAGCAACATCACACCCGGGGACGCTGTCTAGCTAAGCGCGGCGTGGCTAATGGAGTCCCACAAGTTGACTCCATTTCATTGCTCCTAACTAATGGGCTGTGATATTTTCCCAAACTGACTGCAGCTCTGCCCCTGGAAGCTAATCTAGTCGGCGCAGTGCCGGACCTAGCCCCGCCGCGTCCCATCCTAACCCACACCCGCCTCCTCCCTCCCTCCCTCCCAGCGCTCATTAGTGCGTTGTAGCTGGGTGCTGATTGTCAGAGGAGCCCCTGTGATGCTAGCTGTCCCCATAAGACCACAGCCTGCTGTTTTGAATGGAAGACCACTTTAACCCTTTATTATCCTGGGCTGATTTAGTCACAAACAGCTAAAAAAATGAAAAAATGTAGAAGGAAAACTGCAGCTATTCTTCAAGCATTTGGAGTACAAAATAGTGGTAACACTTTACAATACCTACACACATTACACTATGTATTAAATGTTTGTTACCCATGTGTAAATGGTTTGTTCAGGATGTATTAACAATGTGTTACCTATTTGTTAATTCTCTGTGTGCTTGCATGTAATGGAAGGCACAGGTGTATATTTATTGTTCATCGTATTTATTATTCTGACTGACTTCACACAGACTTATAGAAAAAAAATTCGCAAAAAAATTTGGCCCGCACTGCTGTAAATTGACCAAAACATTTGATGCTAAAATGGTCTCAAATGATGTGCTATCTATCAGGGTTGACATTGCAATGCACAGATGTCGTATAAAATGTGAAAAACCAGTCAAAAATGTCCATTTGAAATGAATCGAGCCATGATACATCTTAGCAAATAGGAAAATTAGGAAAAGTTCTTCAGATTGGCCCAGAGGTTACACGTGTGGTCTCATAATTCCAATATGTCGTACGGATTTCACTTTATTATGTTAAATATTCATTCTTAAAGGGACCAATGAAAAAACTGCCTTTTTTGCCAAAGCTACTGCTTCACTATACTCATTTAAACTTTCAAACACAGTCATTTTTGTGGTGTCTTTAGGATGTGATTGTCATGAGGGTGTGATTTACGGTTGTCGATAGAGAACTCAGTAAATCCACCCTGAAAAGACCAAAATCTGACTTTTTATCAGTGGGTGATGTCATCGCTAGAGCACGAGAGAAGAAAAAATTAAGCTGAAAAATGTCTCAATAACTCGTCCTCACGGCAAAACCATAAATAGTAGACAAACAATCTTTTCCACAAATGTTGCCATGGTTGTGAGAATTCAAACAAACCAGGGTTTGAAGATCTAGCTCTTTTTAAAGTGAAATGACAGGAACCTGTTTGGGATGATGTCAGGGATTTCTGTCAATAGACTTCTATTGGAAAAATAATTTCTGTCTCATGTTGAGTTCAGTGTTTTTCAAATTGTTCTAACTCACTTATTTTTCACAGTACACACATAAAAAGTACATGTACTTGTTCCTCACACCCTCCTGTCACTCATCATCAACTTTGTTTTCACCAATTATTTACACTTTTACCAAAAATGGCAGTAGTTCGGCAGTATGTTCACACCTATTTTTTCCATGTAACAGAGTGTGGAGCTGTCTATGAGTCTGCCCTTTGAAGTTCCCGCCACTGCTCATCACCATGGCAACAGTGCTCCTGGCACTATGAAACACCTGCAGACAATTAAGACTGTGGGAGGAGCTTTAACATGACTGACAGACTAACAGATCTGCTTCATTTTGGTGAGTTCAGTGGTTTTAAAACTGTTGTATCTCACTTATTTTTCACAGTACAGGAAAAATAAATATATCTACTTGTTCCTCAGACCCTCCTGTCACTAATGATTAACTGTGTTTTTTCTAATAATTTACAGTTTTCCCAAAAATCACAGGAGTTCAGAGGCATGGTTTAACATCCAGACAGGCTTTACTCCAAGTCACCTCTGTGTGTCTGTGTGTGGAACTACAGGCCAGTTTCCATGGCAACGGGGAAAGTGCCTTACTTACAGAAAATGGGAGGAGCTTTAACATAAAATGGGAGGAGCTTTAATAGAAGTGACTCAGTCCACAAACAGTGACAAACAGATTCACATATGAAGTGAAAAGCAGATATATCTTACTTTCACCAGAAACAACTACAGCGACAAGAGACAAACACACGCTTACATTTACTTCAGGAAATGGATGGAATTCTAGTGTTTATTAATGTATTGCTTGTACACAATTAATCATAAAGCAGTTGTTTACACAGCTACAAATGGTTTGTTCATCGAAAAAAACAACAAATGACAAATTATGATAAATTTTGTATAAATAAACCATTAACAAATAGGTAACAAATAGTTAATATATAGTGAATTGTGTGTAGGTATTATAAAGTGTTGCCAGAATAGTCTCTTTGTGAAGGAAACACCTGGAGTTTGGACTACACACTGACTTTTATAGTTTAACAGGTTGAAAGGCGGAGACTGAAAAATACTCATATTTACACTAAAATGCACTGATGCACTGAATCAAATAAAATGCCTTATAAATAGAGAAAAATGTGCTTAAAATGTACTAAAATACATTCAAATTCACAATTTTTGAAATAATCTGTTTTCTGTATATATACACCTACTGTATTTTCCGGACTATAAGGTGCACTTAAAACACTTACTTTTCTCCAAAAATGACAGTGTGCCTTATATATGGACTAATTCTGTTTGTACTTAGTGACTGGGACTTTTTATCTCAATTTTCACTTATCTCATAATTTTGACATCACTTAACTATAATAATAATAATAATAATAATAATAATAATAATAATAATAATAATAATAGATTACATTTCTATTGAGCTTTTTAAGGCACCCAAAACACTTCACATTATTCCATTATTCAGTCACTCTCACATGCTCCCTCTGGTGGTGATAAACTACATATGTATCCACCGTTGTCCTGGCAGAAGCGTGGCAGACATTTTGTGCCTACAGTTCCTCTGACCACCACCAAACATTCATAGACCAGTGTGAGTGACACTGGAGGCAGAAGTGTGAAGTGTCTTTGCCCAAGGACACAACGGACTGACTAGAACAGAGTGGGAATCGAACCACCAACCCTTTGTTGATGCACGACCCGCTCTACTAACTACACCACTCATAGTTGTTAGTAAAATAATGTTATCTGTGTTCCAGGACCAGGACTGAGCTGCAGAGACAGCGGAGGCGGGGCCAGGTAGAGGCGGAAGATGCTGTGATGTCATGTGACCACAGCTGAGGACACTCTTCCAGAACCATCTATTGCTCCCTTATGCACAGTTGTGCCCAGAACACCAGCAGAACTACACCTCCATAAATCCAGCAAAACAACTCCCCGTTCGGCCGTTGGGGGGGGGGCGCAGATGGCCCTGGGAGTCGGCAGCGGTGCCGTACAATCACTGGCATGGACAGAAGGATCCAGAATAAATATGAAGAGCTTTATTTAATATCTTTATAAAGGCTGGAGCAGAAAAAGAGTTTTCCTGCTCAGGTTTGAATTTGATTTCACATTAGAAGACGAATGTTCCAAGTTTACAACCTGTCTACACAAAACACTGTCTGCATTAAATACACTAAAATTCACAAAAAAATTAAATAAAATACCCTATAAATAGAGTAAAATGCCTAAAAATATAGAAAAATACATTAAAATCTACTAAATGAACAAAAAAATAATAAGTGAAATGCATGAAAAATAGATAAAAATTGTCCTAAAATGATCCAAAATGCACTAAAGTCCAGATAAAAGAATAGTCTCTTGTAAAGGAAACAGCTGGAGTTTGGACAAAAACACTGACTTTTATAGTTTATTTAACAGGTTCAAAGATGGAGACTGAAAAACACTCATATTTACACTAAAATGCAATAAAAAATAAAATAAACTGCCCTATAAATAGAGGAAAATGTACAAAAATGGCCCAAAATACATTAAAATTCACTGTTTCATCTCACCCAACATTGGTTGGGATAATGTGTTTGTGTGTGTGTGTTTGTGTGTTTTTGTATGTGTGTGTGTGTGTGTGTGTATGTGTGTGTGTTTTTGTATGTATGTGTGTGTGTGTGTGTTTGTATGTGTGTTTTTGTATGTGTGTGTGTGTGTGTGTGTGTGTGTGTGTGTGTGTGTGTGTGTGTGTGTGTGTGTTTGTGTGTGTGTCCGCAGAGACATATCATGCTATAACTCAACTAGTATTCAGAGAATGTTTAACACCGCCCCTGTTTTGTGTCAATCTCCAGTTTCTATGACAACCTGTTCTTGAATTAGAGCCAATAATATGTGACCCACCACCACCAAACCAGGCATAAGTGGCGCTGAGCCGTTCAGAGCTACAGCCAAATTTAGGCTGGAAGGTGATTTGTTATTAGTGTTTACACCTTATCAAAAAACGGTACCTTAACACCTCTATGTTCACTTCCTGTGGTCATTACATTGAAATCCAATCAATAAAGGTGTTTATTGAGTCAATTATTTAAGCGGTGACAAAAGTTCAGGTATTGCTGAGCAAAGACAAAGACGACTTCCACCTCTTTTCGCCGAACAAAACGATCTCCGTTCCGTGGGTAAACACCCAAGTGTTTGGTACGAGGTAAAAGCTTATATTGAATGTTCTGTCCAATGGTGTAAGCCAAATGATTATAATACGTCACACTTCTGTCCTATTATTATAATATATAAAACTTCTGTGACATGTCCATCAGAGTGTCCTTTAACATCTGTCAACAATTTGTGTCAATCGGATACAAATTATTATGCGTTGCTAAGGACTTCCTACCCCAAAACAGTCCAAAACTTTAACGGACAATATCTAAAAATATGCAAATTGTAAAATATGTCCAAATGTGGATATTAAAATGACCATAACTTTGGTTCTACTTGTGATAGAAACATCATTTTTTCACCATCTTAAACCTTAGTTTCCACTCTACCAAGATACACACATAACTCTGTTTGGATTTACACACACTTATGCCTGGTTTACTGGTGGTGGGTCACATATGATTTTGACCTTTCCACTAAATGCGACCTTGATCTTTGACCTTGGGCAATTTTCATAATTTGGTTATATATATATATTTGCATCAGTGTGTGTAATATTATGATAATATATCCAGTATTAATTATTAATTTTGACACATGTGACCTTTGACCTCCAGAGATCTGAAAAACTATTGTTTGTAGGTGATAACACCCCACAATTGTATACATCTTCATTCTGAACCAATCTGAACGTACTGTGACCCTCACATTAGTGACCCATTATTCAGTCACTCTCACATGCTCCCTCTGGTGGTGGTAAACTACATATGTAACCACAGTTGTCCTGGCAGAAGCGTGGCAGACATTTTGTGCCTACGGTCCCTCTGACCACCACCAAACATTCATATACCAGTGTGAGTGAATCTTTGCCCAAGGACACAACGGACTGACTAGGACAGAGCGGGAATTGAACCACCAACCCTGCAGTTACTTGACAACCTGCTCTACCAACTGAGCCATGAGCCCCCCCCCCAAACTTATTTATTTCGTTAAGTGCTGCACTCAAACACTAAAAGCTCAGATGCCTGAACGCACCACGACAGTTCTGTTTTTAAGAACTTTTTCATTTCACTGCCCCAATGCATTTTGTAATACATTCCCCCATTATGTAATAGGTTATTACATTTGAAGAAAAATGCACTCGCAGCTTTTTTATTCTCTAGAAAATGTAATAATAATAATAATATCTTATAATAAATGTATTATTAGGTCAAAGGTCAAAAACATGAGAAAAAAAAAATCAACATGACATAAAAAAAAATCAACATCATGAGACAAAAAGTCAAAATTGTGAGATTAAAAAAAATATCATTAGATAAAAAAATCTCAATTACAAGATATGGATAAAAAGACAAATTATGGAATTGTCTCAAAAGGCAAAAAACAAACAAACAACATTTAGATTTCCAAAATATACCTGTAAATATATCTGTAATTTCATGTTGTCCATGTCTAATATGTGTAACACCACCAAAGCACCTGCTGCTGCAATAACTCTAATAACTTTTACATAATGAGGAAATATTTATTGCAAAATGCGTTGGGGAAGTTTATTACAAAATGAAAAAGTTATTATATTTTGGACGTTTATTACAAATGCGGCTCAGTGCAGGTCACGCTGCTGAGCTAACGGCGGTGAGTGGAGCTCCCAACACATGCTCCAGCTCTTCCAGGGACACGGGGGAGTTAAGTGCCGCGCTCCCTTCTGCCGATTATCGCACCTCGGCCGGCCTGCCAGGTCTGGGTGCCCTCCACGCATTGATCTCATTTGGCCACGAGATAAGGCGGTAATTGGACGAGGGCCTGGAATCAGATGGACCTGGCCGGCTGGGCTAATTCCGCTCCGCCTGGGCTGACTGGGCCCAGGGCCAGAGGGGCAGGACAAGGTTAATCCCATCCAATCCCCTGTACTATGTGGCCCTGCGCTGCCCTTTGACCCCTGTGCGCTAACCCAAACACAGCCAACGTAAGTCTCCTTTAAACAGCTCACAGCCAATAGTCTAATTAGTTTAGCAAAGATTTAGCAAGTGTGCAAGAAAATAGAAAACAGGCCAAGTTTTTATCTGGGATGTGTTGATAGAAATGTGTGGTTTCACCTCAAGTTTGGTCACATACTCTATATATATATATATATATATATATATATATATATATATATATATATATATATATGTCAGTGTGTTGTTGTGTGTCAGAACATGTCCAGTGTTTGTTCACGTCCATGTGACAGAATCATTGTCACATCATTTCTATTTCTGAACTCTGTTACTGTCCCTTAAAACACTAAGAAACAACTGCAATGATAAATAAACTGATACTGTAGACACACAGACAGACACAGACAGATAGACAGACAGACAGACAGACAGACAGACAGACAGACAGACACAGACAGACAGACAGACTCAGAAAGACAGACACAGACTCAGACAGACAGACAGACTCAGACAGACACAGTCAGACACAGACAGACAGACAGACTCAGAAAGACAGACACAGACTCAGACAGACAGACAGACTCAGACAGACACAGTCAGACACAGACAGACAGACAGACACAGACAGACAGACAGACACAGATAGACAGACTCAGACAGACAGACATAGACAGACACAGACAGACAGACACAGACAGACAGACAGACAGACAGACACAGACAGACAGACAGGCAGACACAGACAGACAGACACAGACAGACAGACACAGACAGACAGACACAGACAGACAGACAGACAGACAGACACAGACAGACAGACAGACAGACACAGACAGACAGACAAAGAGAGACACAGACAGACAGACAGACACAGACAGACAGACAGACACAGACAGACACAGACAGACACAGACAGACAGACAGACTCAGACAGACAGACTCAGACAGACAGACAGACAGACAGACACAGACAGACAGACAGACACAGATAGACAGACTCAGACAGACAGACACAGTCAGACAGACAGACACAGACAGACACAGACAGACAGACAGACACAGATAGACAGACTCAGACAGACAGACACAGTCAGACAGACAGACACAGACAGACTCAGACAGACAGACAGACAGACAGACTCAGACAGACAGACATAGACAGACACAGACAGACAGACAGACACAGATAGACAGACTCAGACAGACAGACACAGTCAGACAGACAGACACAGACAGACTCAGACAGACAGACAGACAGACAGACAGACAGACTCAGACAGACAGACATAGACAGACACAGACAGACAGACAGACACAGGCAGACACAGACAGACAGACACAGACAGACAGACACAGACAGACAGACAGAGACAGACAGACAGACAGACACAGACAGACAGGCAGACACAGACAGACAGACAGACAGACAGGCAGACACAGACAGACAGACAGACCCTCAGTCGTAGAATTCCAGGTACAGCAGAAGCAGATTATTCCAGAGACATTATTTCCCTCCAGTCTTGGGCTTAAGTCAAATTTGGAAGAGAAATGAAATTGGCAGCAGTGAAAAAGCAGACGAGGCAGGAGTTCATGAGCAGAGAAATAACATTTTCATTTGTTTCTGCCCCAGTGGGAGATGAGCAGCCTTTCAGTAAATACAGACGGCGATGAAAAATCATTTTTTTGGGTCGGCGGGATATTGTTTTAACGTGCACTTATCCATCTGCAATCTAGATGTCAGGCCCTGGGAATCCACAGGACGGCCATCGTCCTGTTGTCTTTAACACACCAGCATGTGTGTGTGTGTGTGTTAGCGTCCCCTGGACACGGCTGGTCCACTCCTATAGGTGGACTGTGTTTGAAAACTCACCTTGTTCAGAGCAGCCAGCTGATGCCACCGCTTTAGTTAAAGCTTCAGAAATGGAAAAACTCACTCTGGCTTTTTTGGACTAAAGTATTATTTAATTCACTGCAGTATTACACAAAAAAAAATGCAAAATACCCGCACACTAGAACAAAAAATGATGATAAATCCAAAACATATTCCAAAACTATAAATACAGAAAAAAAATACTTCCCAGAAACTAAACATGTGGATAAAAAAAATACATTAAACATTATAAAATCCACTAAAATTCACCAAAAAACTCCCTTAAAACCAACATGAAGCAAAATCCCAAACTTATTCAAAATGTCTTCAAAAATACATAAAAAAAAATACAAAATATGCTAAAATCTACTAATATTCACAAAAAAAACTAAAACAAACAAAAATCCAAAATGTATAAAAAAATATAGAAAACATCTATGTCCCAGAAAATACACTAAGAAACCAAACAGGTGGATAAAAAAATATACTAAACATTCTGAAATCCACTAAAATTTACCAAAAAAATAAGTCCCAAGACCAATATTAAAACTGCCAGCAGTGTCAAAGGCCTTCACCATCAGTGTTTGTATGTCCTAACTACAGCCATTTTAATAAAAGTACATTTCTAGGGGGCGCTATAGTATAATATCAGAATGTCTTTAGTTAAATGGATGTAGACCTGGGAGGTAGACGTCTGTGTTAAATTTCAGCCAAATCAGTGTTCGTATGTCCGAGCTGAAGCAATTTATGTAGTGGTAATTTTCCCCGAAATCTTAGCGAAATTTGCAACAGCGTAGCACAACAACGATGCAACTTTTCCAACTGAATTGGATAACTTTTGAAGTCCCACTTGTCTAGATCGTGTTCACAGATTTTTAGCTCGTTTGACCCAACGGCCAAGGAGGAGATGGAAAAATTCCAATGACAGCGAAAATGACGACTCAAAATTTTCAGAATTTCAATCCAAGATGGCGGACTTCCTGTTAGTTAATGGGCGTGGTTATTATTAGGTTTTTTGTTCATAATCATATAATGAACATGTGTAGTGATTTTCGTAGCTCTAACTTCCCTAGGGCATAATCTGGCCTAATACAAACTATTTCACCTTTTCTAGGTGGCGCTGGAGACACATTTCTAAACTGACTTTTACAAAACCTATAAATACTTGCAATTTTTCACACTTCTAAGGTGTGTGTTTGGGGAGTTTTCGTGCATGTTCAGGGGTCAAATTAGAGGTCAAAGGGCAGATGAAAGAAACAAAGAAAGAAAGAAAAAATCAGAAACCAAGCAACAACAATATAGTGTTTTTCTGACCCCCCCAAACTCGCCCCTAAATAAATCTTTTGACTTTCCCCATGTCACTATGGGGTCAGAGGTCACATTTGACACACTTACACTCATGTCAGTGACCTTAAGTGGGCGTGGCCCATTGACTCCCATTCATTCTGAGCAGGAACAAATATGTGGTGTGTGAGTGTGACGAGCACATGCTCAGACACGGCTGCTACCGTGAATGTGTGAGTGTGTGTGAGTGGTGCGAGTCGTCCCTGGCATATTTGGGCATATTTGGTCACCTGGCATATTTGGGCATATTTGGTCACCTGGCCATCACAGCAGACACAATAGGCCTTGCGCCGACTTTGTCCGCGGCGAAGGCCTAAAAAAGCAATGAAAAATCCAAAACAAACTCAAAAATGCTTCTAAAATACACAAAAAAAGCTCAAAATCCACAAATATTCATCATAACCCCCCCAAAAAAACTAACAAAAAATCCATGAAGAATACAAACCACATTCAAATGATCCTAAAATACAGAGAAAAATGCAAAATATGCTAAAATCTACTAAAATTCACCAAAAAATAAAAAATAAAACCAACAAAAGGCAATGAAAAATGTAAAATATATTCAAAAACTCTTCTAAAATACAGAGAAAAATAATTTCCTAGAAAATACATGGTAAAAAACAAAACATGTGGAGAAAAATATAGAAACAGTCTGAAACAAACTCGAATTCTCCCAAAAGCACCCCCTAAAACAACATGAAGCAACAAAGAATCCAAAACTTATTCAAAATGTCTTCTAAAATACCGGAAAAAAAACACCCAAAAATGAGTTAAAATATGTCATACACAGACTGAGTTACAGACTCTACCAATAATATTTTATATTTATAAAAATATAAATAATCTCTCCTTAGAAGTTATTTATAGTATTGGTTCCAATAATTAATCTCCAGGAACAGAAGCTTTGATCCTCGTCTGTCAGCGTAGATGTACTCTCTGGTGATTCCGTCTACTTCCTGTCATCCCACATCAGCCGACGCACAAAGCATGTGTCACATCACCGTTGTGATTACACCACATATTGACACTGGAATTGAATAAATGTTCGCAATAAGAGGATTAGTGTTTCCCAAGAGGAGCGAGTCCCCACCATGGATTCATCCTTTCAAACATTCCTTTCATTCCACAACATCCTCTGTGACTGGATAATAACAACAGCCATACGCATTCATCTGCCGCCACCTTTAACGGGAACGCCACCTTTAACGGGAACGCCACCTTTAACGGGAACGCCACCTTTAACGGGAACGCCACCTTTAACGGGAACGCCACCTTTAACAGGAACGCCACCTTTAACGGGAACGCCACCTTTAATGGGAACGCCACCTTTAATGGGAATGCCACCTTTAACGGGAATGCCACCTTTAACGGGAATGCCACCTTTAACAGGAACGCCACCTTTAACGGGAACGCCACCTTTAATGGGAACGCCACCTTTAATGGGAACACCACCTTTAACGGGAACGCCACCTTTAATGGGAACGCCACCTTTAATGGGAACGCCACCTTTAACAGGAACGCCACCTTTAACGGGAATGCCACCTTTAACGGGAACGCCACCTTTAACGGGAATGCCACCTTTAACAGGAACGCCACCTTTAACTGGAACGCCACCTTTAACTTGAACGCCACCTTTAACAGGAACGCCACCTTTAACTGTAACGCCACCTTTACTAGGAACGCCACCTTTAACGGGAACGCCACCTTTAGTGGGAATGCCACCTTTAACGGGAACGCCACCTTTAATGGGAACGCTACCTTTAACTGGAACGCCACCTTTAACTTGAACACCACCTTTAATGGGAATACCACCTTTAACTGAAATGCCACCTTTAACAGGAACGCCACCTTTAACGGGGATGCCACCTTTAACGGGGACGCCACCTTTAACGGGAACGCCACCTTTAATGGGAATGCCACCTTTAATGGGAACGCTACCTTTAATGGGAACGCCACCTTTAACAGGAACGCCACCTTTAACAGGAACGCCACCTTTAACGGGAACGCCACCTTTAATGGGAACGCCACCTTTAATGGGAACGCCACCTTTAACAGGAACTTCACCTTTAACTGGAACACCACCTTTAATGGGAACGCCACCTTTAACAGGAACGCCACCTTTAATGGGAACGCCACCTTTAATGGGAACGCCACCTTTACTTGGAACGCCACCTTTAACAGGAACGCCACCTTTAACTTGAACGCCACCTTTAACAGGAACGCCACCTTTAACTGGAACGCCACCTTTACTAGGAACGCGACCTTTAACAGGAACGCCACCTTTAGTGGGAATGCCACCTTTAACAGGAACACCACCTTTAATGGGAACGCTACCTTTAACTGGAATGCCACCTTTAACTTGAACACCACCTTTAATGGGAATACCACCTTTAACTGAAATGCCACCTTTAACAGGAACGCCACCTTTAACGGGAAGCCAACTTTAACGGGGACACCACCTTTAACGGGGACGCCACCTTTAACGGGAACGCCACCTTTAATGGGAATGCCACCTTTAACCGGAACGCCACCTTTAATGGGAATACCACCTTTAACAGGAACGTCACCTTTAACAGGATCGCCACCTTTAACGGGAACGCCACCTTTAACAGGAACGTCACCTTTAACAGGAACGCCACCTTTAATGGGAACGCCACCTTTAACGGGAACGCCACCTTTAATGGGAACGCCACCTTTAACAGGAACGCCACCTTTAACAGGAACGCCACCTTTAACAGGAACGCCACCTTTAACAGGAACGCCACCTTTAATGGGAATGCCACCTTTAACCGGAACGCCACCATTAACGGGAACGCCACCTTTAATGGGAACGCTAACTTTAACAGCGATGCCACCTTTAATCGGAGCGCCACCTTTAACTTGAACACCACCTATAATGGGAACACCACCTTTAACAGGATTGCCACCTTTAAATGGAATGCCACCTTTAACAGGAATGCCACCTTCAACCGGAACGCCACCTTTAACTGGAAAAATACCTTTAGATGGAAAGCCACATTTAAACCTTTTCCTTTTAAGGACACAAACAGTGCAGAAAAAGGACTGGGGAATATTTCTTTGTTTGTCGTGTCTGGGATGAGCTTCGAGACGGAGTAAAGATGATTTTTTTGGCTGAGGAAAAGTAAGCGATACGTGTCGGCGAAGGGAATGACCAATAATCATGTTTATTAGGAAGAGATGGTTCAGGACCCCAGTGAGTCTGATTGTGTTTTGACTGGCTCTCAGTACACCCCCAACAGGTCTTTGTGATTGAAGTTCACCACTCTAGCTTGGTATCTCCTTAGGGGGGGGGTTCGTGTTGTGGTGTGCGTCCGTGGGTTTTCCAGTGTCCAGTCATAAAGGCAAACGTCAGTCAATGAAGATCGCCCGTCAACAAAAGAAAGCGCCACTTCCCCTTCTTTTTCTCCGTCGTGCAGCACAGTTCCCACATTGCCATGGCAACCGGCGCTCTCTCCTTGGGCTCTGCATGCATCCAATCAGAGTGAGACCTTTGTAGAGATTCCTCCGGGCTCCACTTATTCAACTTACCCCAGCGGAACAGCATCCACCGCTGAAAAAAGGCCTGGAACAAAGAGAGGAGAGACTCCCCTCGCCAAAGACAAAGATACCACATCAAAAAGTGGGGGCTACGAGGGTCGGGTTACAGGGAATGCGGAAGGCAGGGGCGGCATTAGGCATAGTCAGACTAGGCGGTTGCCTAGGACACCAGATGTCTTGGTGGCGCCAAGTCCCACAGAATGATAATATTAAGATAGTGTATTTACTGGACTATAAGGTGAACTGAACAAACTTTAATTTACTGCAGAAACCACAGAGTGACTAATAATAATAATAATAATAATTAATTAATAATAATTAATACTGGTGTGATTACTGACTTGAACTTTTACATCTCAGAATTTGGCCTCTGTCGCATAATTTGCCCTATTTAATCATATAAGTGACTTTTTGTCTTAGAATAAGAGTGTTTTGTTCCGTGTTCTAACTCAAAAATGTTTATAGTTATTGTGACTGTTTATACTTATAATCCAGTTCACCTTATAGTGTGAAAATACAATAAATAAATCATTAAAGTTAACATTGACAGTGATTATTCATGGACACTCAGTACGTACTCCATCAGATGTAGGACACTATGTTTACAGATGATTATTTATGTTTAGAGGGGTGTTGACCTCGAGTTCGCCTAGAGTTCATCTAGAGTTCGCCTAGGGCACCACATCGACCAGAACCAGCTCTGGCAGAAGTCATACCAAGAGCTGCAAAAAAAAAAAAAGAAGAAACAAAACAAAAACAGGGTGGCAGTGACACGGCCACGGCCAATTTGGTTGGAAATTGTGTGGAATAGGATTTGTTATTGGAAGCCTCAGAGCCGGAATTCTTGGCAAGTACGGCGTGGTTCTGGCACCGGTTTAAGCTTGATAAGTCAAAATGGAATCCGGCTGAGCCTATTTATGTCATTCCTGAAAACATATGGATAGGATTCAGGCGCTCAATACTTTCAACCTTCAACAATGACATTCAACACCACTTCTCCAGTCCATTAATCTTCCATGAGAATAGATTTATCATTCACGGCGCTAAGGGATCGCATTCAGTCGGCATCAGCCTGAACAGTATTTACCACAGTCCTCAGACCGGATCGCTTTCAACAATTAAAAAGTCTTGTTTCCTGGATGTATACAATGATACCATATAAGCAGAAGAGTCACGTGTTCCTGTGCATTCTGTCTCATATGGATGCAACTAGCCTAGCGTAGCCTAGCGTAGCCTAGCCTAGCCGTGTTATCCCTATTCATTCCATGTCTATTTCTATTCCAGGTGTAGCGCGACTAGGCTAACAAAATTTGAATAAAATACAGTAAAAATGCACTAAAATAAGAATAACATGTAGTCAAAATACACTAAAATGCCCCCCAAAAAATTTGTAAAATGTAGTAAAAATACACTAAAATTTTAGCCTAGCCTAGCAGTGCTATCTGTATTTATTCCATGTATGGGTCCAGTGGTACTTCATAGTCAGGGGAGGCGGGGCTAAAAGGTTGTCTTTCAAATCCTCTGTATGCAATAGGACGGTACTACAACCAATCAGTGTAATCTTTAGGATGACGTACTTAGAGTGCTGGAAAGTTGACGGAGGAGTCCGGAGAAAGTTAGGAATGACTAAACAAAATGGTGGATTATGGAGCTGAACGACTGTTGACGTTTTCTCACATTCTTCACTCATCTTTGATAAAAGTAAATCTACACCTGTTGTTGTTCTTCTTCTATGGTTGTTTATGCTTGTTTCTCTACCAATCGTCGCAGCCTCACTTTGTTAGGCCCGCCCCCTGACACTATACTTCACATTAGATTTACTGACGCTAGGAGGAGCTAACGTAGCTAGGCTACTACGATAGAACATTAGATTTACTGACGCTAGGAGGAGCTAGCGTGACAACTATTTTGACAGTCGACTGGTCACCGACTATTGAAACTATTAGTCTTTTAATTATTAATACTTTTTTTTCTTAAAATTAGCAGGAAGTTGATTTAATTATGTGGCAAATGATAAACACAAGAAAGATGAGTATAATGAAAAATACATATTGTATTGAACGGTGGCGTAGTGGTTAGCACGGGTGGTTTATTCACCATATTCAGCATCACTAGTTCCTACAAACTACACCATAATTACAAAGAAAACTGCATGAAAATTATTGTAATAAGTGGTTACAAAGGTATTATAACTATAGATGCAGGTACGTTTTACTTTTAATAAATGGTTATAAAGGCATTATTAGCATGAAATTACATCAAAATGACCGTAGAATTCAAATAAGATAAGCTATATTTTATTAATCCCCATGGGGTAGACACTGCTCCACACAAAAGAAACACAACCATACTACATCAGCACTAAAATAAATGAATGAATACTGAATGTCAATAGCTCTAAGATGAAAAATATTTCAGAATAAGTTATGATTAAAATGTATTATTATGATTAAAATTAAAGAATCAGAGTTAAATATGATTAAAAGTGGATGAGCTTAAAAAGTCCTAAAAACACACCTCCCATCTCCCTCCACCTCCCCTTTTTTACAACCTTATTAGCGATTAATTACTTGTAATAAGCGTTTACAAAGGCATTATTACCATGAAATTACATAAAAATGGCTGTAGAATTACCACCGTATTAGCGATCCTTAACATAAAGTGTTAGCGAAGGGTCACAGTGTTCTTCCTTCGCAGTACGTCTTGTGTTCCTCGCCCTTCAGGTGCGTGAAGTAATTAGTAGGAAAATCCAGAGCCGTGTACTGTGAACCCGGGGGCCGTTCAGAGGCCACTGCACGCCATCACGCTGCACTTTCTCCAGTTCTAATTATAGTTCTGCACATTACATCCAGTCCAGTCTGAGTTAAACACTTGTGAACACGACCAGGCAGGACGGCGTGCCCCCCAGGACTCGTCGAGACAAGCCGTCCGCCGGGACTTCTCGGGGCCCCCGATGGACATCAGGCTACCGGAATACTGGCAGGGCGACGGAGGCGCAGCGTAATTTCGCCCGACCGCCGTGTCACAAAGTGTCACAATCTATTCGTGACAATCTGACTGCAGGCAACGAGAGGAAAAACAAGAGAGAGAGAGAAATGAAAGAGTCAGATGGGAAAAAAGAAAAGACGAGAAAAGAAAAGACAAGATCAAAACACTGACAGCAGTGTTACAACTAGAAGCCAGAAGGAACCAGGAGGACCCAGACCTCCAAGACCCTCACTCCACTCCTACCACTATTAGACACAAATTAAAACTATACATTCCTCCCTTTCATCAGTTTAACAGCCTTGTCACCATGGCAACACAACACAAACCTTAGTTGCAGTTTACTCTCATAGTAGTAAGTCATTCCATTGTTGGTTCAACATCATCATCATCATCATCACCATCATCACCATCATCATCTTCATAATCATCATCGTCATCATCATCATAATCATCATCATCATCATCATCATCACCATCATCACCATCATCATCATCATCATCACCATCATCACCATCATCATCATCATCATCATCATCATCATCACCATCATCACCATCATCATCATCATCATCACCATCATCACCATCATCATCTTCATAATCATCATCGTCATCATCATCATAATCATCATCATCATCATCATCATCACCATCATCACCATCATCATCATCATCATCATCATCATCACCATCATCACCATCATCATCATCATCATCACCATCATCACCATCATCATCACCATCATCACCATCATCACCATCACCATCATCATCATCATCATCACCATCATCATCACCATCGTCATCATCATCATCATCGTCATAATCATCATCATCATCACCATCATCATCATCATCATCATCATCACCATCATCATCATCATCATCACCTTCATCATCATCATCACCATCATCATCACCATCATCACCATCATCACCATCATCATCACCATCATCACCATCATCATCATCACCATCATCATCATCACCATCATCATCATCATCATCGTCATAATCCTCATCATCATCACCATCATCATCATCATCATCATCATCATCACCATCACCATCACCATCATCACCATCACCATCATCATCATCGTCATCATCATCATCGTCATAATCATCATCATCATCATCATCATCATTATCATCATTATCATCATCGTCATCTTGTTGAATGTGTTGTTTCTGTGGTTTTGGTTGAAAAGCCTTTAAAGTGTGGTTGTATTTCAGGCTTAGACTTAAACATACTTTGTCATTTTAATTTCCATCACAAAGAAGTAATGATGAAATGGCTCAATGTACGACAGGAATAATAATGTACAATAATTAACTAATATTCACAGAATGTCTAATATAATCTTGCCACTATTTTATGCCAATCTCCAGTTTCTATGACAACCTGTTCTTGAATTAGATTTTGACCTTTCTTCTAAATGCGACCTTGACCTTTGACCTTTTGCAATATTGATGAGCGATACAATAAATAGAGTCATACCGGCTCGGACGGCGCCCGGGACAACAAGGTCCGCGTTAGGGGTTGAGGAACCAGGACACCCTGATGTTAAATTGGCTACTGGAACAAGACATTCATGGAGCAGGGCAGAGAACATGGTACTGATGGAGTGTTACTACGGGAGAAACCCCAGTGAGAGAGGGTACATGCAGAGAATGTGGGAGAAATGGTTGCTTCGAAACCCCACATCCCCCTGACTAAGAAACAGCTCCTAGCTCAGTGTTCGAATATCCGCAATAAGAGGTTGCTATCACAGCTAGAGATTGATGAGGTACAGCGTTGTACCTCATCCACGGTACAAAGATGCTACGGCAAGGGGGAGCCAGGACGACAGGTCACCACCACCCCCAAATATCGAGATTGGGTACCAAGCCCCAGAAAGACTAAACACAAGGGCAGCTGACCTGAGAAAGAGGATCATGAAATCCTGGGGGAACACCTTTAGCCTGCTTGCCAAGGCTAAAGAACAAAGTACCAGACCAGTCTCTACTGGAGGACCTGAACACTGCACTGCAAACTGTCCCTACCACTACCATCACTGAGACCAATCAGCTGATGTACGCAGCAGCAACCGTAATCGTTGAGATGCTTGGCTACAAGATGAACAGCCAGAGCAGCCAGAAGGTTGCCCCATGGAGGAGAAGGCTAGAGGCAAAGATCATGGCAGCACGGAGAGAAGTCAATGTTCTAACAGAACTAAGCAGAGGTGTGAATCTGAGGAAAGAACTGCCCAAGAAATATAACAAACTGTCCACAGGTGAGGCACTGGAGACTGCTAAGCAAAGGCTCACAGCACTAGCTACCCACCTAAAGAGATACACAAGAGAGGTAGAGGCCAGGAGAATAAACCAGGTGTTCTCCACCAACCCAGCTAAGGTCTACTCTCAATGGCAGGGAGACAAGGTGACAACAGACCCACCTAGGGCTGAGACTGAGCAATACTGGAAGAGCATCTGGGAGAAGGAGGCAACACATAACACCAATGCCCAATGGCTGACAGACTTACAGGCAGAGCACAGCCAACTCCCAGAACAAGACCCAGTAGTCATCACACTAGCAGACATCCAAACCAGAGTGTCCAAAATGAAGAGCTGGACAGCACCAGGGCCCGACATGATTCATACCTACTGGCTTAAGAAACTGACAGCACTCCATGAACGCCTAGCAGCACAGATGAACCAGCTGCTGATATCGGGAAACCACCCAGAGTGGCTAACCCAGGGCCGGACAGTCCTCATAATGAAGGACCCCCAGAAAGAAACAATAACATCTAACTACCGGCCTATAACCTGCCTCAGCACCACATGGAAGCTTCTATCAGGCATCATAGCGACTAAGATGAGTAGGCACATGGAGCAATACATGAGCAGAGCACAGAAAGGAATAGGCAACAACACCAGGGGAGCCAAACACCAGCTACTGGTTGACAGGGCAATTGCCCGAGATTGCAAGATGAGGAACACCAACCTGTGCACTGCCTGGATTGATTACAAGAAAGCATATGACTCAATGCCACATACATGGATACTGGAATGTTTAAAACTGTAGAACATCAACAGGACACTAAGAGAGTTCATCCAGAACTCAGTGAGGCTGTGGAAGACGACTCTGGAGGCCAACTCAAAGCCAATTGCACAAGTGAGCATCAGATGCGGCATTTACCAAAGAGATGCTCTGTCCCCCCTGCTGTTCTGCATAGGTCTAAACCCCCTCAGCCAGATCATCTCAAAGAGTGGCTTCGGATACCAGTTCCGAAGTGGAACATCCATCAATCACCTCCTCTACATGGATGACATCAAGCTGTATGCCAAGAATGAGCGTGACATTGATTCCCTAATTCACCTCACCCGGATCTACAGCAAAGACATTGGGATGTCATTGGGACTAGATAAATGTGGGCGGATGATATCTAGAAGAGGAAAGGTGATCACAACTGAAGGGGTTGATCTACCTGAAGGGAATATCACAGATGTGCAGGAAAGTTACAAATACCTAGGGATCCCACAGACAAATGGTAATCATGAGGAGGCAGCTGGGAAGTCAGCCACAGCCAAATACCTACAGAGGGTAAGACAGGTCCTGAAAAGTCAGCTGAACGGCAAAAATAAGATCCAGGCCATTAACACCTATGCCCTGCCAGTAATCAGATACCCAGCTGGGATAATATCCTGGCCACTGGAAGAGATACAAGCCACTGATATCAAGACAAGGAAACTCCTTACCATGCATGGAGGGTTCCACCCCAAGTCCAGTGTCCTGAGGCTGTACACTAAGTGAAAGGAAGGGGGCCGAGGACTAGTAAGTGTCAGAACTACTGTCCAGGAGGAAACGGCGAACCTCCAGGAATACATCAAGAAAATGGCCCCCAATGACCAACTGCTAAGTGAATGCCTCAGGCAACAAAAGCCCAGTAAGGTCGAGGAACCAGAGAGGCTATCATGGAGGGACAAACCCTTGCATGGCGTGTACCATCGACAAATTGAGGAAGTGGCTGATATGGAAAAGACATACCAGTGTCTGGAAAAGGCTGGACTAAAGGACAGCACAGAGGCGCTACTCATGGCTGCACAAGAACAAGCCCTGAACACCAGAGCAATAGAGAGGTCTACCACATCAGACAGGACCCCAGGTGTAGGCTGTGTAGAGAAGCCCCTGAAACAGTCCAGCAAATCACAGCAGGGTGTAAGATGCTGGCAGGTAAGGCATACATGGAGAGACATAACCAGGTAGAGGACATACTGTACAGGAACATCTGTAAAGAGTATGGACTGGAGGTCAAGGGTCAAGATGGGAGAACCCCCCAAAGGTGACAGAGAACAAACAGGCCAAGATCCTGTGGGACTTCCAGATCCAGACTGACAAGATGGTGATGGCCAATCAGCTTGATATAGTAATAATATATATATATATATAATATGAAAATTGCTAAAGTAATTCCTATTTTCAAAAATGGAGACAGACACCAGTTTAATAATTACAGGCCGATTTCTCTCTTGCCACAATTCTCAAAAATACTAGAAAAGTTATTTGTTGTAAGAATGGACCATTTTACAAATGAACACAAACTACTTAGCAATCACCAATATGGTTTCAGAGCAAATATATCAACTTCAATGGCGGTCATGGAATTAGTGGAACAAATTACAACAGCAATGGATAACAAAGAACATACAGTGGGTGTGTTTTTAGATTTAAGCAAAGCCTTCGATACTATTGACCATTTAATGCTATTAAAAAAAATGGAGCGATACGGCATCAGGGGTGTTGCAAACTCCTGGTTAAAAAGTTACCTTAGCAATAGACAACAGTATGTATGTATAAACAATGTTAATTCCGAAAATAGACAGATAAGCCATGGAGTACTGCAGGGTTCTGTATTAGGGCCCAAATTGTTTATTATGTACATAAATGATGTTTGTCTGGTTCTAAAAAACTTAAAATGTATCCTACTTGCAGATGATACAAGTCTATATGGAAAAGATTTAAATCAAATACTAGATGAAGTTCAAAAAGAGCTTGTAAAACTAAAAGACTGGTTCGATATTAATAAATTATCATTAAACCTTGGCAAAACCAAATACATAATTTTTGGAAAAAAGTTAAATAATAAACAAGTCAGACTCAGAATCAAGGAAACTGAAATTGAAAGAATGTCTGTAATAAAATTTTTAGGTATTATAATTGATGAACATCTAAACTGGAAGAGTCATGTGACTTATCTTATATCAAAGGTAACTAAAAGCATTGGTTTAATGAACAAAACTAAAATCCTTATGGATCAGAAATCTCTCTACATACTGTATCATTCTCTTGTTCTTTCAAATTTAAACTACTGTGCAGAAATATGGGACAATACCTGTAAATCAAATATTAATTCTATATTTTTACTCCAAAAGAAAGACATACGAATTGTTACTCAAACACAATACTTGGCGCCAACAACTCCCTTATTTATTAAATTAAATGCTTTAAAAATACATGATCTTGTGGACGTCAACACTCTTATTATAATGTATAAAGCTCATGACCACATACTTCCTACAGTTTACAACAGATGTTTCAGCCAAGAAGTAGTGATTAGAACTTAAGGGGAACTGAAATTTATAGGACAATAATGTGCAGAACTAATTCTAAAAGTCATTGTGTCTCTGTTAGGGGGTACATCTGTGGAATAATCTGGATCAGAATCTAAAAAAGTCATCTTCAATTTGTGTATTCAAAAGGATGTATAAAAAAAGTATAATAACAAAATATAGAATATTATCTGAGTAGCTGAATATATAAGGTAGAAGAAAAGGGGAATGAATCTTATATTGCAATAAAACTATCATGGTTAAGATATATCTATATATCTATGGATCCTATCTAGTAATTATTGTTTATGTAACTGTTTTTGTGGTGAAAGTGAATGTACTTTCACCACAAACTAATGCTTTACCAATACTAGTACTTTAGTTGATCATATCAGATTATATGAAGTGAATTGTAATGAATGTTTATGGATGTTTTTGTGGTAATGATAAAAAGGACAAAGTATATTGTGTGTTAGCGCAGTATACTTGAATTTTAGTTTGTAAAAAGGGGGTGGAGTTTATAAGATTTACTTCTTCCCACTCCTTTTCGAGTACAAGAAAAAGAATGGTTGACTATTTTCATTGTTGTTTTGATGATTATTGTGTGCTCGAAATAAAACTGAACTGAACTGAAGTGAACTGAACAAGATGGTGATGGCCAATCAGCCTGACATAGTGGTGGTGGATAAACATGAGAAGACAGTGGTGGTGATAGATGTAACAGTCCCCAGTGATAGCAACATGAGAAAGAAAGAACATGAGAAGAGAAGAGAAATACCAAGGGCTGAAAGAGGAGTTAGAGAAAATGTGGAGTGTGAAGGCAACAGTGGTACCAGTAGTGATGGGGGCACTAGGGGCAGTGACCCCCAAGCTGGGACAATGTCTCCAGCAGATACCAGGAACAACATCAGAGATCTGTGTCCAAAAGAGAACATTGTTAGGAACAGCTAAGATCCTGCACAGAACCCTCAGGCTCCCAGACCTCTGGTAGAGGACCCGAGTCTGAAGGAGACACCGCCCATGTGGGAGGGGCCTCTGGTAGAGGACCCGAGTCTGAAGGAGACACCGCCCAGGTGGGAGGGGCCTCTGGTAGAGGACCCGAGTCTGAAGGAGACACCGCCCACGTGGGGCAAGGGGAACATTTTTTTTTATATATATATATATATATATATATACCTTTGACCTCCAGAGATCTGAAAAACTATTGGTTGTAGGTGATAACACCAATTATAAGAATTGTATAAATCTTCATTCCACATTGTTTGGTACCAATCTGAAAGTCACCTAACCCTCTGTTGTAATCACCTTTTGTGTGTGTGTGTGTGTGTGTCCACAGAGGCATATCATGCTATAACTCAATGAATATTGTAGATATCACCATTAAATTACATGTTCATATACATATAGCTAATGCACATAAGATGCAATGATCCATTTGAGTAAAGGTCAAAGGTCAAAATCACATTATGGGTTATAACTCCAGAACAGAGGGTCACAGAACTTTCAGATTGGTACCAAACGATGTAGAATGAAGATTTATACAATTGTCATAATTAGTTTTCCAGATCTCTGGAGGTCAAAGGTGACATGTGTCCAAATTAACTTGTGTAACACTGTTTGTGTCAAACACAGACATATCACACTATAACTTCCTTGGGGCCAGATCTCGGCATGGGTAAGGGGGGGGGGGTGTCAATGCTCCACTAAGTACCATGGCTGCCCCCCCAACAACATGGCATCAAAAAATAAAAGAAACAGCCTTTCCTTACTCCCACATTCCCCAAATTAACTCCATATGATCCACCAAAAGAAAAAGTAAAAGTAAGTAAATAGATAAATAAAATAAAACAGATCGCTCAGACACTCCCCCGATTGGCTGCAATTCATGGACTCCATCATTTGTGGGCGGAGCCAAAGCAGCCAACCTCTGTCACTTTATGTCAAAGAATATGGACGCAGGTACGGAAAGGAATGAATGTGTTGTTGAAGGTGCTTGTGTGCGCTCACACACTGTTTATTGTTTACACTCAATAATTTGGTCATATTTCGGTCAATAGGGTCCATGTCAACAGGACGTGTCTGTAGTTCTGTCTGCAACAACTTTCAATTCAAACCTTGTCATTCAGCGTCAAAAGCACTAAACGCCTTGAGTGCTAAAAATAAAAAATTAAATAAAAAAAACACAGATAGACTTTTTTTTAAAGTAGGAAATAGTTCAAGGAGGTGGGACAACTACAGTAAAGAGTGGGTGGGTGATATGAGAGGTTTCAGACAAGCCTGTTATTTATGACCTGTCACTGAAGGGGTACCACGACTGGTACCACAACTGGTACCGCAACTGGCACCACAACTGGTACCATGACTGGCACCACAACTGGTACCATGACTGGTACCACAACTGGTACTATGACTGGTACCACAACTGGTACTACGACCGGTACCACAACTGGTACTACGACCAGTACCACAACTGGTACTACGACCGGTACCACGACTGGTACTACGACCGGTACCACAACTGGTACTACGACTGGTACCATGACTGGTACCATGACTGGTACTACGACCGGTACCACAACTGGTACTACAACCGGTACCACAACTGGAGTTAAAAGCGAAGGCATGGACACACGTTCCTCATCCTGTGGACACGCCCACATGTGTAGAATTGTGGATGTTAAACCTCGACAGTGGCTCTGCTGATGCTAATGCTAGTGCTAATGCTAATGCTAGTGTTAGAGAAATTATGGAAAGTAATTATGAGGAATATTTTTGACTTTGAATAAGTCTGAATAAAATGATGATGTTTGGACTATTTATAATTTGTGCAGATGTAGAACTGTGTTGTTGGTGCTGAGTTTTGATTGGTTAGTGCGTTTCTATGGATACATGTAGTTTGGAGTGAGCGACGTGCTGTTCAGTTGACATGTGTGCAGTAATGAAGGCACAGCTTTTTAACTGTGCCCTGTACCTGATGACAGAATGATTATATTGATCAGCTGATGTTTTTGGTTTTTTACCTTTTTAACTTTTTTCTACTAAAATGATCCATTTGTTACTGAGACGTGAAAGAATAAAAGACAAAAAGGAAAGAATAAAAGACAAAAAGGAAAGAATAAAAGACAAAAAGGACAGAATAAAAGACAAAAAGGACAGAATAAAAGACAAAAAGGACAGAATAAAAGACAAAAAGGACAGAATAAAAGACAAAAAGGACAGAATAAAAGACAAAAAGGACAGAATAAAAGATAAAAAGGACAGAATAAAAGACAAAAAGGACAGAATAAAAGACAAAAAGGAAAGAATAAAAGACAAAAAGGAAAGAATAAAAGACAAAAAGGAAAGAATAAAAGACAAAAAGGACAGAATAAAAGACAAAAAGGACAGAATAAAAGACAAAAAGGACAGAATAAAAGACAAAAAGGACAGAATAAAAGACAAAAAGGACAGAATAAAAGACAAAAAGGACAGAATAAAAGATAAAAAGGACAGAATAAAAGACAAAAAGGACAGAATAAAAGACAAAAAGGAAGGCCAGAGTAAGTGGGTTGAATATGGTTGAATTTATGAGGGTTTTTTCACATTAATTACATCAGACTGATGTAATTAATGAACCATGTTATGATACACGTCACATGACTCACAGAAACTACACAAAGGAGGAAAAGAAAAAAAAATACACAAAAAATATTTTTTAAAAAGGTAATGTGATAGATAACTATAGATAAAGTGACATGACGCAGGATTAATATATCAACAAATTCATATGATGATAGGAGGAGTCTGGGGGATTTAAATATGGTGCGGGTACGACTCCTCCCCCTGGAAATTCTACTGCCCAACAAGTACATGATTCTAAATTTGATTAATAACTTAATCAATACTGGATATATTATCATAATATTATACATATATACACTAAAAATCTAATTATCAATATTGCAAGAGGTCAAAGGTCATGGTTTTGTGCATTTTTGTGTATTTTTAGTGTATTTTTTGGAGGTATTTTAGTGTATTTTAGTGCATTGTGTGTGTGTGTGTGTGTGTGTGTGTGTGTGTGTGTGTGTGTGTGTGTGTGTGTGTGTGTGTGTATGTATAGGGGCGAATTCAGGCATTTTCTGAATACTTGTATTGCATACTTGTATTGAATACTTGTATTGAATACTTGTATTGAATACTTGTATCGAATACTTGTATTGCATACTTGTATTGAATACTTGTATTGAATACTTGTATTGAATACTTGTATTGTATTCAGCATTAGAGTCAGGATGACGTACACATTTTTTTATTCCATAATTTGACATAATCAGTGAATAAATAAAGACATTAACTTTTTCACAGCCTCTGGTATAAACACATGTGTTCATCTTATTATTATTATTATTATTATTATTATTATTATTATTATTATTATTATTATTATTAACCTGGTAAACAGAAAAATGGCTTTGTCTTTCCCGTTTCTCTTTTATCTTCTCGTTCGCCCTGAAACATGATCCGTCATTAAGTCGTTCAAAAGTCTCTGTTCAGCTGCATTCTGTAATAAACTAACTAACTAACTAACTAACTAACTAACTAACTAACTAACTAACTAACTCACTCACTCACTCACTCACTCACTCACTCACTCACTCACTCACTCACTAACTAACTCACTAAGTCACTCACTCACTCACTCACTCACTCACTAACTAACTAACTAACTAACTAACTAACTAACTAACTAACTAAGTAAGCCAACACATGTTATAAATAAATGTTTCCTCATTATATAAAAACTTATTCCATTTTTCAGCAGCAGGTGTTTCGTTGGTGTGACGTGTGTCCCAGTTGTTTATGTAATCATATTAAACATTAGGATGATTTGAAATTATGGATATGTTTTGGAAATAGAATTTCTATTGTTTAACTTCTTGAGGCAATTTCATAAGTGTCTTTTTTACATATCTTACAATTTGGACTTTTTAATCATATAATAGTTTTATTTATTTTTTATTTTTATTATTTATTTATTTGTACGCATCTGCTGCACCTTTTCACACTAACGCACCCCCGCCACCTCCACCGCCACCCCATGATAATGAGCTAATTATAGCTACAACATTCCTGCTTCCATATCTAAACGCTCACGGTCTCTAATAAGAAACATTTCAAATTATTGAGAGGCAGAGGGAGGGAGACGGATAATTGATGCCAGCAATTACAACTTCTGTGTCGGAGCAAATTGGCCCACGTCTGTGGACATGTAGGCGACCGCCACCTCATTTACATCTGAGTGTCAGGAAATAATTGGAGAATGTACCAAGGTGGTGGGACGGACGCAAGCGTAATGCAGACCCGCCTGCTGCCCGTTACATAACACACCGGTGTCAAACATGAGGCCCAGGGGGCCAAAACCGGCCCGCTAAAATGTGTGATCCGGCCCTGGGACGAAGAAACAAAACAAAACAAAACAAAAATTACACTGAAAATATTAACAGAGGTCAGTTCAGATCAGACCAGTAAAATACTGTCATAATAAATTAGACATAATATAAAGAGATTATTATTTTTTTAATTAAAAAAATTACAAAATGTAATAAAAAATAAAAACAGCATGAATGCAAAAATGTACAACAAAAAATAAACACATAAATAAATAAATAAATAAAATTGTTTTAAATTTTTTGAATAAATAAACTATTAAAATGAAACACAAAACTAAATACAAACATTTTAAACTAATAAAAATAAACAAATGTGTAAATAAATAAAGTTAATGTATGTTTAATTGAAATAAATAAATTAGAAATAAATAAAAAATAATACAATAGAAGCAATGAAAATGAACTAATTAATTAAGTGAAATTGTTTTTTAATTTTAAATTAATTAATTACTTAAAAACAGATTTAAAAAATAGAAATAAGTACAAATAAATAAACACGTAAATTAATTAATTAAAATAAATTGTTTTAAAATGTTCAAACTCTTAAAATATATGACAATTACAATAAGTAAAAGATAAAAAAACAAAAATAAATAAATACGTAAATAAATGTGTTATTTTTTAATGAAAATAAATGAATTAGAAATAAATTTAAATATAATAAATATAATACAAATAAATAAAAACAATTAACAATCAACCCAAAATACAAATAAACAATATAATAAATAAATACGTAAATACATTTAATGAAAATTTTATTTTATTTAAAATAAAATTAATTAAAAATACATTTTAAAAATCTGAAATAAATACAAATAAATACAAATAAATAAATAAATACAAATAAATATTGATAATAATTAATAATATTATTCATATTAGACTACTGTGGTCCAGTTTAAATCATATGTTGAAGTAACAGAACCAGACGGCGCTGGCCTCATTTGGTTCCATTAACATGGAAACAGAACAGTCATCTTTACAACAACAAATGATCTTTGACATTAATCTGTTTCCGACAGTTGTAACATGAGTGTGTGAAGGCGCTTCTGCACATGCTCAGATGGTCTGTGGTGCGAGTGTGTGAAGGCGCTTCTGCACATGCTCAGATGGTCTGTGGTGCGAGTGTGTGAAGGCGCTTCTGCACATGCTCAGATGGTCTGTGGTCATAACCCTCTTCAAACACTGGCCCAGACTTTTAACTGCATCACTTCCAGATGTTTCATTACAAAATAACCTTCAAAAGGCTTCGCCACAAAAACTACAAAAGCAAACCTCAGCGTCCTGGTGTGAGTGGAGCCAGGACGCTGGGGGGGTAGCGGAGCCAGGACGCTGGGGGGGTAGCGGAGCCAGGACGGTCAGGGAGGAGATTTCAGGAACCCACAATTTTCACATTTTCATTTTGCTCAGAAAAAACAGCATCAGACAAAAGAATTAAACGCTGTGTGACAAAGCCAACAACAGAATCACTTCCTACTGTTAAACCTGACGATAGTCCACACAGAGGGGGCGGAGCTTCCCTGGGGAGGGTGGGGCTTTCCTGGGGGGTGTCAGAGGACTGTAGTGGAAGTACAGACTATGTGGAAATAAACCTGAATAAAGAGAAAACCTGTAAATATGTGGTTAACTAACTACAGTACTTGTGGTTAACCAACTACAGTACATGTGATTAACTAACTGCTAACTACAGTACATGTGGTTAACTAACTACAATACATGAGGTTACCTAACTACAATACATGAGGTTAACTAACTACAGTACTTGTGGTTAACTAGCTACAGTACATGAGGTTAACTAACTACAGTACATGAGGTTAACTAACTACAATACCTGTGGTTAACTAACTACAATACATGAGGTTAACTAACTGCTAACTACAGTACCTGTGGTTAACTAACTACAGTGCCTGTGGTTAACTAACTACAGTACCTGTGGTTAACTAACTACAATACATGAGGTTAACTAACTGCTAACTACAGTACCTGTGGTTAACTAACTACAGTACATGAGGTTAACTAACTACAGTACCTGTGGTTAACTAACTACAATACATGAGGTTAACTAACTGCTAACTGCAGTACCTGTGGTTAACTAACTACAATACATGAGGTTAACTAACTGCTAACTGCAGTACCTGTGGTTAACCAACTACAGTACATGAGGTTAACTAACTACAGTACATGTGGTTAACTAACTACAGTACATGAGGTTAACTAACTACAATACATGAGGTTAACTAACTACAGTACATGTGGTTAACTAACTACAGTACATGAGGTTAACTAACTACAGTACATGTGGTTAACTAACTACAGTACATGAGGTTAACTAACTACATTACCTGTGGTTAACTAACTACAGTACATGAGGTTAACTAACTACAGTACCTGTGGTTAACTAACTACAGTACATGAGGTTAACTAACTACAGTACATGAGGTTAACTAACTACATTACCTGTGGTTAACTAACTACAGTACCTGTGGTTAACTAACTACAGTACATGAGGTTAACTAACTACAGTACCTGTGGTTAACTAACTACAGTACATGTGATTAACTAACTGCTAACTACAGTACATGTGGTTAACTAACTACAATACATGAGGTTAACTAACTACAGTACTTGTGGTTAACTAGCTACAGTACATGAGGTTAACTAACTACAGTACATGAGGTTAACTAACTACAGTACATGAGGTTAACTAGCTACAGTACATGAGGTTAACTAACTACAGTACATGAGGTTAACTAGCTACAGTACATGAGGTTAACTAGCTACAGTACATGAGGTTAACTAACTACAGTACATGAGGTTAACTAGCTACAGTACATGAGGTTAACTAGCTACAGTACATGAGGTTAACTAGCTACAGTACATGAGGTTAACTAACTACAGTACATGAGGTTAACTAACTACAGTACATGAGGTTAACCAACTACAGTACATGAGGTTAACTAACTACAGTACATGAGGTTAACCAACTACAGTACATGAGGTTAACTAACTACAGTACATGAGGTTAACTAGCTACAGTACATGAGGTTAACTAACTACAGTACATGAGGTTAACTAGCTACAGTACATGAGGTTAACTAACTACAGTACATGTGGTTAACCAACTACAGTACATGAGGTTAACTAACTACAGTACCTGTGGTTTTAGAAGCTGAACTAAAATGATTATCTTTTTTCTTGTTTTTATTTACAAAATATACATAATAAAAACAATAAAGAATAATGACAGAAAAAAATGCATATTAAATAATTAAAAATTTAAGAAATAAAATAGTATGAATATATCACAAATTTTGTTGAATATTTTCGTCATTTTTATTCATTACCTCCATGAAGGAGCTTCTGTTTTAGCTCACTGTTTGTTTGTTTGTTTGTTTGTTTGTTTGTCAACAAGATAACTCAAAAAGTTATAGATGAATTTTGAGTAAACTTTCAGAAAGGATTAATAATTTCAATCCATCAAAGAAGAAATCAATACATTTTGAGCTAGAAAGGTTAAAGGTCAAGGTCAGACTTGGCGGAGGTCTGTGCTCTTAGAATGATCGAGTTTTATTTCTGAGTCTGAAAAAACGACAAACACGGAAACAACAGGAAACCACATCTGATCATACAGTGACCAGTGAAATGTTGGGGGGGGGGGGGCATCAGGCTGGAAAACAGTGACTGGCAGCTCTGACCTCACTCGCCCAAACCCCTCTCTCTCTCTCTCTCATCAAGAGCCTTGGGTGGAAAAAAAAATAAAAATGGCAGTAACACGCTGTTTACTCGCAATCCCAGCTCCGTAATTGCCAATTTATTTGATAGGCAGCTGGGTAATGATGGCATTTCACCCTGCGCCGCAGAGACTAAACGGGAGTGATTCATCCTGAGCTCCCTGCCCGCCACCCAGACTGAAGGAGCAGGGTGGTGGTGGTGGTGGTGGTGGGGGGGGGGGGCTGCCATACCGGCTTCAAACAAACCCAAAAGGGAACCCGGCGCTTCAGAGCAAATACGGCTAAAGCTGCCAATTTATCCAAGGTTTGGGGTTGAAGCGAACACAGGCAGAACTGATGTGCCATTTGTAGGCCTTAATGAGCTGGGGGGGGGCTGCCACGCCATGACCTCCTCTGACCCAGCCTCAGAGGTGGTCAAAGAACTACTGACATTCTGTACTGCAGTACAAGTACAACTAAAATACTCTGGTAGAAGTATTCAACTGCTTTACTAAAGTAAAAGTACAACTGCTGAACTGTAAAGTAAAAAGTAAAAAAAAAAAAAAGTAATGAAATAACACTGAAAACAGCTTGACCTTTGACCCTAAATGCCCCTCAGATGGTCATTTTCACGAGAGCTGTGTGGAATAGTCACATGACAGGTCATGATTATTTCTTATTTCAGCTCCAGAAGGTAAGTCAGTAATAACATCTATTCTCTTCTGTGTTTCCACCACAGACACTAAATCAATTCTAAAATAAATCCAGGCTTCTTCGGTCCTTGTGCATCAGCGGACCAGCAGCGTTGACCTCCAGACCCTCTCCTCTCACCTCTGCTCAGGTGTGAAGTGGGTTTTTACAGCGTGGCTGGAGGGCACTTGTTAAGAAACCCAGGGGGATTAAAGATGAAGCCTGACACCGTTAGAGCGTCTGAAGTGACAGCGCCTCTAAAAGTCTGTCTTCATGCCCTCCAGCTTTCAGCAGCTCCTCTGAACTCACGCTCCTGTGGGACGTCTGGACCAGACCGAGTGGAAACAACTGATCTGATCTGATCCATCACAGTCCAACTACTGAAGCTAACGGCTAAAGGCTAACGCACAGGTGTCAAACTCCAGTCCTCCGGGGCCGGTGTCCTGCATGTTTTAGATATTTCCCTCTTTAACTCCTGAGACTTTAGCAGTTCAACATTAAAAATTAAATAAAAGGAAAAAAGTCAAATAAAATAAGCAACAAATTTAACAAAAATACCCAAAGTCATCAATAAAATTCACAAACATGAATAATAAACTAACAAAATGAGCAACAAAATGAATAAAAAAATGGCAAAAGTCATCAATAAACAAAACAAAAATAAATAATAAACTGACAAAACAATTGGTAACATGATCAAAGAAAGAGGTAAGCAATAGAAGAAATAAAATAAAAAAACAAAATGTAGAAACATAAACAAAAGGAGCAACAAAATGAACAAATATTTACAAAATTATAAATAATGTGAACATTTTAGCAAAAAAAATACTATAAAAAGAAAACTAGTTTGACATTTGGTCCCAGCAGAATTCAATGTTTACATGAACTGTTTATTTAAATTAATTAATTGGCATTCAACTAATTTTAATGAATTAATAACACATGTATCTAATTAATGACATTTAATCAATTACTAATTACTATTATTATTGACGATTACTGATGTATTTAATTCCTTTCAGCACTTTTCGTCCACTGTATGTGTTAAGTCTTGTCGTCTTTTCCTTTCGGCAGCAGAAGACAAACGTCAGCCGGTATCATTTCAATTTCTGTCAACATCAAATTATTTCATTTCATGCCCAGTCGAGCATAGTAATGCTACACAAAAGCTGATTGGAAAGAGGTGCCCCCCCCCTCCCGTTCAATTCCACCATTGATGTCATGTGAAGACTCCTTCCAGACCACGCCCACACTGACCACGCCCACACTGACCACGCCCACACTGAGGATTTCATTACAAAGGCCATGAAACACCAGCTTCACACGACACTGTGGTTAGCTAGTGCAGTTAGTTAGGGGTTAGCCATTACCAGTTAGCTGTTAGTGGTTAGCCTTTTTTGGTTAGTGGTTAACCATTAGCCGTCAGTGGTTAACCATTAGCCGTCAGTGGTTAACTATTAGCCGTCAGTGGCAGCAGCTCAAATGTTTGCAGAATAAAGCTAATCAAGTTTTATCATGTGTGTTTCGGATAAAGAAAACTCAAGTCTTAAATGCAAGTTTAGTGGTTAGCTGTTAGCAGCTAGCCATTAGCGGTTAGCCATTAGCAGTTAGCCATTAGTGATTAGCAGCGGCTCTGAACTATAATGGTATCCATACTGTCATAAGTACACTTACTTACAATACATGTTCTATATTTACTGATTGTACGTAGTGCAGCAGGTAAGTACTCCGTCACAGGACACTGCGATTAGCCATTAGCGGTCAGCGACGGCTCTGAACCACAACAGTATCCATACTGTCATAAGTAGACATATTTACAGTACTCCATATTCATTCTTGGGCAGGTGTTCCTTGAAAAAGAGATCATTGATCTCAAAGGGACAAACCTGGTTAAATAAAGGTTAAATACAATTTAAAAAATTACTGAGTGTATGTAATTAATTAATTACATATTTAATTAATGACTGTTACTGATGCATTTATTTCATTTCAGCACTTTTCGTCCTCTCTATGGGTTGAATCCTATCGTCTTTTCCTTTCGACTGCAGAAGACACATTGTCATCTGACAAACATCAGACAGTATCGTTTCAATTTCTGTTGTCAACATCAAATTACTTATTTCATTTCATGCCCAGTCGAGCGTCGTAAAGCTACATGAAGAATCAGTTTTGCTCGACTTGTTCGGTCGTGTCTTTCTCAAAGACGAGCCGGCCTCCCAGCTGACAGTTTTAATTACGGCCACAGATCTGACGGCTTCTCCTGACAAACCACAGAGGTCTTTGTCTGGCGGAGCCGTCCCTCTAGCGCTCCATCGTTACATCCCAGAATATGTCGCAGAGTTTGGGAATGCGTCGGCCTCGTTCTTCTGTCGCTCAAAGCTCTGACTCAGATTATCTGACAGGAAGAAGAAGAAGCTGTGTCCCCAGTTACCGGGAGCCTCGGGGAGCGCCAATGTAAATACTGCACTTGACCTGAAGCACTTGGAGGACACCACTCCACAGGTTTAAGATCTGATGCAAAGTGCTCTAGACCTGTAGAGGTTCAAGACCACACCATGTCCTCAAACACCCCATATCATCACAGGAAGATCTTACCTTTTTCTGGGCGACGTGTATGCACTCGCTTACGTAGAATCAGTTGAAGGCTACGTTCACACAGCAGCGCTGAATGCAAAACTCACGTTTTTTTGTCCTCGTTCATACACATTAAATGCAACTGTTATTGGTCTCGAGTGTGAGTGGAATGGGTTCCTGAAGTAAATGGTAAATGGACTGCATTTATATAGCGCTTTTCCACCTTCATGGTGCTTAAAGCGCTTTACATTAGCCTCTCATTCACCCATTCACACACACCCATACACCAGTAGGTTTCTAAGGTCAAAGGTCAGTCCTACTGGGGGCCTAAGTCAGGGTTCAGTGTCTTGCCCAAGGACACTTCGACATGTGGACAGCCAGAGCCGGGACGCGAACCGCCAACCTCTCGGTCATTGGGCGACCCACTCTACCAACTGAACCACAGCTTTAACCTTTTACCCTAACGACCCACTCTACCAACTGAACCACAGCTTTAACCTTTGACCCTAACGACCCACTCTACCAACTGAGCCACAGCTTTAACCTTTTACCCTAACGACCCACTCTACCAACTGAGCCACAGCCGCCCGTGACACTGAAGCGACCCTGAAGTGAAATGCTAAAAGTCAAAGGTGAGATACAGGTTAAAGGTCAGATACAGGTCAAAGGTCAGCACAAAGGTGGATTTGGGGACATTTGCCTGCAGTCTGAACGTAGCCTAAAGTCACGTTTCCAGTACACGGTACCAGCTCTACTTGATTCTGCTCGATTTTATTTGATTCTACTCGGGGACCTCGTACTGTTCCTTGAGAGTGTTTCTATCCAGATACGATCGTACCTGGACCTCATCTCGAGGCACCATCAACAAGCTCGTTCTGAGTTTTTTCCGTCGTCCACCAAAGACAGAAATGTCTCAACCTCCAGGACCGACCACGGTGTAGTTTTACTGAATGACATCAGAGTGAGTTTAACGGACTAATTCTATGCTTATTTATTAATATTAACTTTATTAAAGGACTCATTCTATGCTTATTTATTAATATTAACTTTATTAAAGGACTCATTCTATGCTTATTTATTAATATTGTTGTTCTTCATTGTTATTGAATTCATTGTGTGTTGGTTCTATTTATAAAAACGTTCAGATTGTTTTGTTTCCAGTTGTTTTTTCACGGTAGAAAAATGACTGGAGGTGGAACAACACAGTTTACTTCTACTTCCTCATACATGTCCATGACGCGCTGATGAGGCGTCTGTGATTGGCTCAGAATGTGTGAAGGAACACTCCCCCCTCCCCTCTGGCTCTGTGTGTGTTTACCATCCCAGAGTAACATCCAGCTAGGTTTGGTGACGTCACTTGTTTTGAAAACGTGCAGTAAAAAAACAGTCTTTATTTCCACAGAGACACATGAACCAGTTTGATCCAACAGTTTTTTAGTTTGTGCAGCAGCTACTGTGGCGCCGTCTGCTCTAGTAGATGCTAATGCTAATGCTACTGCAGATTGGCTGCTGGGAGGGGCTTAACCCCACGTGGGTGGCGCTAAAATCTGTCTGACATCAGATGGTCCGTCTGGAATAACACCTTAAACTTACTGCTCCAGAACTTACCAGAACTCTGATTCTAGTTTTTGAAAAATCGTGGTCACACGTTGATAATGCAAAGACACAGAGACGACTCCACCAATCAGTGTTATTACTGGATCCTCAGTGGAGTAGGTACCAATAACATCTATCAGTGATCAATAAGAACTATATTGACACATTTTTGAGATATTGTCCTACAGAAGCAATATATAAAAGTTGTTTGAAGAACTTTCTAACAAAGCATATGTGACCCGCCACCACCAAACCAGGCATAAGTCGCGCTGAGCCGTTCAGAGCTACAGCCAAATTTAGGCTGGAAGGTGATTTGTTATTAGTGTTTACACCTTATCAAAAAACGGTACCTTAACACCTCTATGTTCACTTCCTGTGGTCATTACATTGAAATCCAATCAATAAAGGTGTTTATTGAGTCAATTATTTAAGCGGTGACAAAAGTTCAGGTATTGCTGAGCAAAGACAAAGACGACTTCCACCTCTTTTCGCCGAACAAAACGATCTCCGTTCCGTGGGTAAACACCCAAGTGTTTGGTACGAGGTAAAAGCTTATATTGAATGTTCTGTCCAATGGTGTAAGCCAAATGATTATAATACGTCACACTTCTGTCCTATTATTATAATATATAAAACTTCTGTGACATGTCCATCAGAGTGTCCTTTAACATCTGTCAACAATTTCTGTCAATCGGATACAAATTATTATGCGTTGCTAAGGACTTCCTACCCCAAAACAGTCCAAAACTTTAACGGACAATATCTAAAAATATGCAAATTGTAAAATATGTCCAAATGTGGATATTAAAATGACCATAACTTTGGTTCTACTTGTGATAGAAACATCATTTTTTCACCATCTTAAACCTTAGTTTCTACTCTACCAAGATACACACATAACTCTGTTTGGATTTACACACACTTATGCCTGGTTTACTGGTGGGGGGTCACATATAATGAAACACTTATGGACAGAAATACAGAGAAATGTTTAACACTCGTATTATGTTAAGGGTCAATTTGACCCATTTCAGTTTTTGTATTGATCAAAGTACTGGTGATTGTTTCTTTTTCTTCGCCAGATGTTCGGACTTTTCCTCATTTAGGGTCAAGAACTATTGAGTAAACTATTGTGTAATGGAACAGAATTTGTATACAAAGATAATATTAACACACATTAAAGATAATACTTTAATGTGGGTAATTAGTTGTTCAAATCCAAAACAAACATGTCTTTACCATGTAGTTTATTTTGTTATTAGTATTTTAGTATCCGGTGGACACAGGTACAATAAATAAGAAAAGAATGAAATATTTAATGAAATGTGTTTGTGAAGAGGGAAAAACTTGAACGAAATAGTTTTTAAATACAGTGTTGAAATAAAAAATGTATTGTACGTTTCTGTCCTAAATATGTATGTAATCTAAAATAAAGTCATTGGTTTAACCTGTGATTTATTCATTTATGTTTTACTGTATTGAGTGGGTTTATACAGTACGGGTCAAAATTTCCCACAATATAATGGAAGTAATTAATTTTCAAAATAATACAAGGGTTAGGTACAATAAATAATGTGGAAACTTGTTTGTAATTATGTCATTCTATGTGTTCTTGCATGTAATTATTTATAATGACTTACACAAAAACAATGCAGCC
This sequence comes from Siphamia tubifer, assembly GCA_020466265.1. Taxonomy (NCBI): domain Eukaryota; kingdom Metazoa; phylum Chordata; class Actinopteri; order Kurtiformes; family Apogonidae; genus Siphamia; species Siphamia tubifer. The sequence continues at coordinate 48,013,529 of CM035796.1, forward strand.
CGCATGCTGTAAATAGTCCAAAAAATGTACGCTAAAATGTGACTGGTCTCAAAAGATGTGCTCTTTATCAGGGTTGACATCGCAATGCACGGATTTCATATAAAATGCAAAAAACAAGTCAAGAATGTTCATCTGAAATGAATTGGGCCATGTGACTATAACACCCAAACAATACAACATTTTGCAATAAATAGGGAAAAATCTTCAGATTGGCCCAGAGATCACACATGTGGTCTCATAATTCCAAAATGTCGTACAAATGTCCCATTATTATACCAAATAAAACTCCATTCATTCTTAATGGGACAGACAAAAACACTCCTGCTTCTTCATACTTTGTGGCACAGACTTCATTTAAACTTTCAAACACAGTCATTTTTGTGGTGTCTTTAGGATGTGATTGTCATGAGGGTGTGATTTACGGTTGTCGATAGAGAACTCAGTAAATCCACCCTGAAAAGACCAAAATCTGACTTTTTATCAGTGGGTGATGTCATCGCTAGAGCACGAGAGAAGAAAAAATGAAGCTGAAAAATGTCTCAATAACTCGTCCTCACGGCAAAACCATAAATAGTAGACAAACAATCTTTTCCACAAATGTTGCCATGGTTGTGAGAATTCAAACAAACCAGGGTTTGAAGATCTAGCTCTTTTTAAAGTGAAATGACAGGAACCTGTTTGGGATGATGTCAGGGATTTCTGTCAATAGACTTCTATTGGAAAAATCATTTCTGTCTCATGTTGAGTTCAGTGTTTTTCAAATTGTTCTAACTCACTTATTTTTCACAGTACACACATAAAAAGTACATGTACTTGTTCCTCACACCCTCCTGTCACTCATCATCAACTTTGTTTTCACCAATTATTTACACTTTTACCAAAAATGGCAGTAGTTCGGCAGTATGTTCACACCTATTTTTTCCATGTAACAGAGTGTGGAGCTGTCTATGAGTCTGCCCTTTGAAGTTCCCGCCACTGCTCATCACCATGGCAACAGTGCTCCTGGCACTATGAAACACCTGCAGACAATTAACACTGTGGGAGGAGCTTTAACATGATTGACAAACACTGTGGGCGGGGCTTTAACATGACTGACAGACTAACAGATCTGCTTCATTTTGGTGAGTTCAGTGGTTTTAAAACTGCTGTATCTCACTTATTTTTAACAGTACAGGAAAAATAAATATATCTACTTGTTCCTCAGACCCTCCTGTCACTAATGATCAACTGTGTTTTCTCAGAAATCACAGGAGTTCAGAGGCATGGTTTAACATTCAGACAGGCTCTCTGTGTTTGTGTCTGCGTGTGTAACTACAGGCCGGTTTCCATGGCAACAGGAAAAATGGGAGGAGCTTTAATAGAAGTGACTCAGTCCACAAACAGTAACAAACAGATTCACATATGAAGTGAAAAGCAGATATTTCTTCACCAGAAACAACCACATCGACAAGAGACAAACACACGCTTATATTTACTTCAGGAAATGGATGGAAGTCTGGTTTCATTTAATATCTCATGTTCTGTGTGATTTCCATGGTGTAGATTGAACTAATTCCTGCTCATATGTTAATTTCTCTTTCCATTGCAGGATAGAGTGGACAGATGTTTCCAGACTCGTACTTATTTTGGGCTGTTTTAGGTTCATTCCTGCAGTAGAACAGGTAGAGTGTGTGTTTTATGCCTGGATTTTTCTATTCATATTCAATGACTTTTACAGAAAGTTGCAATTAAACAAGACATACGACGCGTTGCATGGTTGCCAGCAAAACATTCACTCACATTTGAACTGTAACATCTAATCTTTTCATTTCCTTAAAACCCTAAATCCTGTTCATTACAAATAAAACACCAGTAATTGCACCATGTTGTTGAATTTCAAGTGGGTGCTAATTTGCGGCTGAGCTCAGTGTGACATTTGAAAAACCCTGACAGAAGCGTGGCGCGTCTCCACAGTGGCGGCGGGCTGCCAGTGTTTGACAGTGTACTCACATCCGTCAGTCTGTCTCTGGAGCTGCTCCTGATGGAGGGTTTGGATTCTCCACTGACGCTCTCACTGTCACTGTTCTGACAGTTGTTCTGTCCTGGCTTCAGCTGCAAAAACACAGAAGGAGAGCGAGGGTTAACAACGTCATGGAAAGGGTTCAGTGTAAATAAACTAGAAAAGACCTCTGAGAGTATTGACCTCCGCCAAGGCAGACCCCCCCCCACCACCAAAATCTAATTATTTGTTGATCTTTCCATTACCACCACACCCTGAAAATGGCATCAAAATACATCCAGAACTTTTCAAGTTATGTTCTACACAGACAGACATCAGCAAAAACGCAATAAATAAATAAAATGTTAATATTAATGAATTGAAAAATAAAATAAAAATACATTAAAAAGTATTTAAAAATGTATAGAAAATGAAGTAAAAACAAATATATAAATAAATACAATTAAATATAAAAATACAAATAACCAATTAAAATGTTTTAATGAAAATAAACAAAATAAAAAAAATAATTTAAAATAAATGAATAAAAATGAATAAATAACATACAAATCTAATAAAAAGAATTAAATAATAAAAAGTAAAATACATAAATAAAAAGGAAATGGTTAATGCTGTATTTCAGATCTGTGTGTGTGCATGTGTGTGTGTGTGCGTGCATGTGTGTGTGTATGTGTGTGTGCATGTGTGTGTGCGTGTGTGTGCATGTGTGTGTGTGTGCGTGCATGTGTGTGTGTGTGCATGTGTGTGTGCGTGCGTGTGCATGTGTGTGCGTGCATGTGTGTGTGTCCATGCATGTGTGTGTGTGTGTGCGTGCATGTGTTTGTGTGTGTGCGTGTGTGTGTGTGTGCGTGCATGTGTTTGTGTGTGTGTGCGCGTGTCCGTGCATGTGTGTGTGTGTGCGTGCATGTGTTTGTGTGTGTGTGCATGTGTTTGTGTGTGTGTGCGCGTGTGCGTGCATGTGTGTGTGTGTGTGTGCGCGTGTGCGTGCATGTGTGTGTGTGTGTGTGTGTGTGTGTGTGTGTGTGTGTGCGTGCATGTGTTTGTGTGTATGTGTGTGTGTGTGTCTGTGTGTGTGTGTGTGTGTGTGTGTGTTGGGGGTGTTCCCACATAAACGGGTAATGTATCAGTGTGCAGTGTCAGCTCCGTCAGTGTAAATCTGTGTTTTTTTTTCAGTCCATTCAGCGGTCGTCACTGCGTTCGCCAACGACAGACACCATCTGATCTGACAGAATGAAACTCCTCTAGGTCCATGGCCAACAAAGACCCCCCCAGAACCCCAAGAACCCCCCAGAACCTTCAAACGGAGCCGCTCTCCTCTCCTCAGACACCACATGCTGAGGCAGCAGGAGCTCAGACGCTCTGTTCCAGACGCAGTCACATGACAGGATGTGCCAATCTGCCACAAACACAGACCCTTCACTATCTGGAAGACTCTCAAAGACGCTCTGTGCTGGGGGGGTGACTGGAAGGAGGCGGGGCCTGCCCCTCACTGTCCAATTCCACTATTGATGTCCTGTGAAGAGTCCACACCACTTCTTACAGACCCCGCCCACAGTCCAGACCACGCCCACACTGAGGGTTTCATTACAAAGACCATAAAACATCTGCTTCACAGGAAATTGCGTTTAGCTAGTGCAGTCAGTTAGTGATTAGCCGTTAGCCAGGAGTGGTTAGTGGTTAGCCATTAGGGGTTAGTGGTTAGCAGACAGCCATTAGCCGCTAGTAGTTAGCTATTGACTGTTACCAGTTAGCCATGACCTGTTAGCCATTAGCCATTACTGGTTAGCCATTAGCCATTACCATTTAGTGGTTAGTCATTAGCAGATCATCGCAGTCCTCCAGAGTTAATTATGGCGTTCCTCAAGGGTCAGTCCTTGGGCCTATTTTGTTTACACTATATATGCTCCCTTTAGGTAACATCATTACAAATCATGGCATTAATTTTCATTGTTACGCGGATGACACACAGCTATATTTATCGATTAAACCTGATCAGACCAGACAAATAGATAAACTAAGTACTTGTGTACAAGACATAAAAATTTGGATGAGTGCCAATTATCTTTTACTGAACCCTGAAAAAACTGAAGTCGTTATAATTGGTCCTAAAGATGCGAGAGACTCCCTAACTAACCAGATAGTTACTCTGGACAACTTAAGTGTAACACCCAGTGACACAGTTAAAAATTTAGGAGTTTTATTTGATCCAGATCTTTCATTCAAAATGCACATTAATCAAACATGCAGAACAGCCTTCTTTCACCTGCGCAACATTAGCTAAAATTAGGAATATTCTGTCTAAAACGACTGCAGAAAAATTAATTCATGCATTTGTTACATCACGATTAGATTATTGTAACTCCTTACTTGTAGTGTGTCCTAAATATTCCCTAAAAAGCTTCAACTGGTTCAAAATGCAGCAGCAAGATTATTAACAGGATCAAATAGAAGAGAACACATCACCCCTGTGCTCCAAACCCTGACCCCTGACCCCTAACCCTATCACCCCTGTGCTCCAAACCCTTCATTGGCTTCCAGTTGAGTTTAGAATTAAATTAAAAATCCTCCTCCTTACATATAAAACCATTAATGGTATGGTTTAGAGTTAGGGGTCAGAGGTCAGGGGTTAATGGTATGGGCCCCTCTTATCTTAAAGATGATCTGGTTCCGTACCAACCCAATAGAACCCTTTGTTCTCAGAATGCAGGTTTACTGAAAGTTCCTAGGGTTTCTAAAAGTACAGTAGGAGCTAGAGCCTTTAGTTATCAGGCCCCTGTCTTATGGAATCATCTTCCCTTTAATATTAAAAACGCCGAAACAGTCTCTACATTTAAAATTAGGCTTAAAACATTCCTGTTTGATAAAGACTATGGTCAGGTTAGTTAAAAATGATGTGACTCATATATCATGTATACATGATGTATGAGTCACAGTTCAGTCTAGGCTGCCCTAGGAGTTAGAATGCTGGGGGAAGTACAGACACTGAGTTCTTTCTTCTCTTTCTCTCTCTCACACCTGTTTCTGTCATTTTTATAACATATCTTTCATACCAAGTCTGTTCATGTCTAGTCACCTGGTGTCCCCTTTCCCCCCTCCCCCCCTGGGGGGAGTGGTGGCTCTCCTGACAGTGTCTGCACGGGAGCCATGGACGACAGGATCTGGAGTATCTCGCCTGTGCTGACCTGTGACCCCAGACCCCCACCCCTGCCTGTCTGGACCAGCCCCCCCCCCCCCCCCCCTTCCTGCATTTATAAATGGACGTTCATCTATAGTCTGTCCGTCCATGGGAGTGGATCTCTCCTTCAATGTGGTTCTCCTCAAGATTTCTTCTTTTTCCCACTGGGTTTGGAAGTTTTTTCTTGCCGAGAAGGAGGGTCTAAGGACAGGGGGAGGGTCTAAGGACAGGGGATGCCTGGGACTTTTCATGTATTTCTGTAGTTGATTATGTTTTTGTAAAGCCCTCTGAGACGACTTTGTTGTGATTTAGGGCTTTATAAATAAAATTGAATTGAATTGAATTAGCTGTTAGTGGTTAGCAGTTACTGGCTAGCCTTTAGCTATTAGTGGTTAGCCATTATCCGTTAGTGGTTAACCATTAGCAGTTAGCCATTAGGCATTAGCCATTAGTGGTTAGCAATTAGCGTAGCGGTGGAGGCCGCCATGCGCTCAGGTGGAGGCCGCCGTGCGCTCAGGTGGAGGCCGCCAATGCGCTCAGGTGGAGGCCACCATGCGCTCAGGTGGAGGCCGCCGTGCGCTCAGGTGGAGGCCGCCAATGCGCTCAGGTGGAGGCCACCATCCGCTCAGGTGGAGGCCACCATGCGCTCAGGTGGAGGCCACCATGCGCTCAGGTGGAGGCCACCGTGGGTTAGTGTGATAAAGAGCAGACGGTGGGGGAACACTCACACAATCCTCCAGTTGAGCAGATAATTAAAATGAAAATGTTCTCTTTTCTGGAGCCATTAGTGGCGTGAAAGGAAGTCTATTCCTGAGGAGAATTGCATGATGGGTAAAGGCGGTGAATTCACCAAAGTGCTGAACATGATAAGAGTCAGAGCGCTGGGAAATGGCTGATGGGCCTGTTCCATTGTGTGTGTGTGTGTGTGTGTATGTGTCTGGCGTTCCTGTCTTTATGGGGATATTGATCTGTTTACAGTCACACCATGCAGACCTCTGACATCGTGGGGACCAAAATTCAGGTCCCCATGAGGTTTGAGTATAATTTTAAGTCCCCACTAGTAAAATATAAATCTGTATGAAGTATGCAAATTCATGCAAATAATGTGGCTCTATAAATAAACTTTTTCCTGGATGTCCTCATAAAGAATGAAGGAAACAGTCACAAAGCTAAATTTTGGTCCCCATGGAGGATAAATATAAAAAATTCCAGTAGACAACACACCATGGGGACCAAAAACCCAGGTGCCCACCAATGTTCCCTCTAAGCTGCGTGCTTGCGCAATCGCGCACGGCTTGCACATTCTCAGCGCACAAGAAAATCTATGCAGCGCATAAAATAAAATACAACATAAACGTATTAAGTAATATCTAATATTGGACCTAATCTAATCTAATGAATTAGACCAATAATATTGTTTTCGGTACCATTTTGCAACGTAACTCAGTGAGTGACAGGTGTCCAGCCAATGATACGATACAGTTCACTTACGCTACGCAGCCAATCATAGCCTTGACAGTGCTTGCCTATGTGCCCTCTGCCCATACACGCCGTGCAGGCTAGCTAGCTAACAACAACCCTGACCATGGCGAAACGAACGGGCAGCGACACATCCACTCACCAAGCCAAAGTAAAAAAGAAATGTGGTTCTTTTAGGATGGAATGGCTGTCGCAGTATGTGCAAATAGAAGAACAAGCGGTGAAACTGGGTGAGATTTTTTCTTTTTCGAGTGAGAAAGGTCTACTCTGTAAAACATGCAGCGAAGCCAAAGTAGCATGTGAGCTTTCGGAGGGAAAATGTGGACTGAATGGAAGTTGGACTACCTCAAGTGTCACATTCAGCAGAAACGTCATTTGAAAGCTGTTGGAATTGTACGAAGACTCAAGATGGGACAGGGGATGGGTACATTATCGCTGGAGAGCACAAAAGACAGAGAGAAAAGGAAGGATATTTGTGCTACATTTCAAGCTTCCAGTGCGGATTGTGAAAGAGGATTTAGTTTAATGAATCATATCATAACATCATCCAGAAATCGTCTTGAAGTGGCACATTTGGACCAGCTGATGCGCATAAAGTCAAAACAAGAACCAGACAAAGCCATCAACCTGGACAAAGTGTACAGGACAGACGTGAAAAATAAGGTAAAATTTAAGTCAAATCTATATCAAATCTATATTTACCCAACAAGTTTGAAATCACATTAAAGCTGTTTAAGGACTGGACACTCAACAATTTCTGATATTTTAATTGACCTTGACCTTTGACCTAGATCAATGAAAATAGATCCTGTACTGCAGGTGAAATGGACGAAACGTCTCATAAAATGACAGCCAATTTTACAGCCAAACAAACAAGAAAACAAAGAAACACTACTGATCCACATACTTGACCAAATCTGATTTTATCAAATTAGAAAAACAGAATAAACACTGATAAAAGCAGAACTCCCTTTATTGGTGGAGAAATAAATACACTCAGACATACAACCTGTGTGTGCGTGTGTGTGTATATACACTCAACAAAAATATAAACGCAACACTTTTGTTTTTGCTCCCATTTTTCATGAGATGGACTTAAAGATGTAAAATTCATTCCAGATCCACAATATTACCATTTCTCTCAAACATTGTTCACAAATCTGTCTAAATGTGTGATAGTGAGCACTTGTGCTTTGCTGAGATAATCCATCCCACCTCACAGGTGTGCCACATCAAGATGCTGATCTGACATCATGATTAGTGCACAGGTGTGCCTTATACTGCCCACAATAAAAGGCCACTCTGAAATGTGCAGTTTTGTCTCACAGTAAAATGCCACAGATGTCACAAGCATTGAGGGAGCGTGCAGTTGTCATGGTGACAGCAGGAATGTCAACCACATCTGTTGCTCGTGCATTGAATGTTCATTTCTCCACCATAAGCCGTCTCCAAAGGCGTTTCAGGGAATATGGCAGTACATCCAACCGGCCTCACAACCGCAGACCACGTGTGACCACACCAGCCCAGGACCTCCACATCCAGCAGGTTCACCTCCAAGATGGTCTGAGACCAGCCACTCAGACAGCTGCTGAAACAATTGGTTTGCATAACTAAACAATTTCTGCACAAACTGTCAGAAACCGTCTCAGGGAAGCTCAACTGCATGCTCGTCGTCCTCATCGGGATCTTAACCTGACTCCAGATCGTCGCCGTAACAGACTTGAGTGGGCAAATGCTCACATTCGATGGCGTCTGGCACATTGGAGAGGTGTTCTCTTCACGGATGAATGTGGGTTTACATTGTTCAGGGCAGATGGCAGACAGCGTGTGTGGCGTCGTGTGGGTGAGCGCTTTGCTGATGTCAATGTTGTGGATGGAGTGGCCCATGGTGGTGGTGGGGTTATGGTATGGGCAGGCATCTGTTATGGACCAAGAACACAGGTGCATTTTATGGATGGCATTTTGAATGCACAAACATCACCTCATGTTTCAGTAAGATAACGCACGGCCCCATGTTGCAAGGATCTGTACACAATTCTTGGAAGCTGAAAATGTCCCAGTTCTTGCATGGCCAGCATACTCACCGGACATGTCACCCATTGAGCATGTTTGGGATGTGCTTGATCGGCGTATTCCACAGCATGTACCAGTTCCCACTAATATCCAGCAACTTGGCACAGCCATTGAAGAGGAGTGGACCAACATTCCACAGGACACAATTGACAATCTGATAAACTCTATGCGAAGAAGATGTGTTGCACTGCATGAGGCAAATGGTGGTCACACCAGATACTGACTGGTTCTGAGTCCCCAGACCCCCAATAAAGCAAAAAAAATGCACATTTCAGAGTGGCCTTTTATTGTGGACACTATAAGGCACACCTGTGCACTAATCATGATGTCAGATCAGCATCTTGATGTGGCACACCTGTGAGGTGGGATGGATTATCTCAGCAAAGCACGAGTGCTCACTATCACACATTTAGACAGATTTGTGAACAATGTTTGAGAGAAATGGTAATATTGTGTATCTGGAATGAATTTTAGATCTTTGAGTCCATCTCATGAAAAATGGGAGCAAAAACAAAAGTGTTGCGTTTATATTTTCAGCGTTAGTCATAGTCAGACTAGGCGGTCGCCAAGGGCACCAGATGTCTTGGTTGCACCAAGTCCCACAGAATTAGAAAATTAAAATAGTGTATTTTCTGGACAATAAGGTGAACTGAAAAGACTTTAATTTTCTCACAGTGTGACTAATATATGGATTCATTCTGACTGGGAATTTTTACTTCTTATCTGATAATTTGGACTCTTTTAAAGTTTGATTTATCAGAATCAGAGTGTGTTTTGTTCCAACTCAACAAGATTTATAGTTATTGTTAATCTTCACTTAATGCTCCTTATAATCCAGTTCACCTTATAGTGTGAAAATACAGTAAATAAATCATTAAAGTTAACATTGACACTGATTATTCATGGACACTCAGTACGTACTCCATCAGATGTAGGACAATATGTTTACACATGATCATTTAGAATTACACTAAAAGGAAAGAGGGGTGTTGGCCTAGTGTTGGCCGAGTGTTCACTTAGTGTTGGCCTAGTGTCGGCCCAGTGTTGGCCCAATGTCGGCCCAGTGTTCGCCTAGTGTTGGCCGAGTGTTGTCCTAGTGTTCACCTAGTGTTGTCCTAGTGTTGCCCTAGTGTTAGCCTTGTGTTGGTCTAGTGTTGTCCTAGTGTTGGCCTAGTGTTGTCCTAGTGTTGACCTAGTGTTGTCCTAGTGTTTGTCTAGTGTTGGCCTAGTGTTGTCCTAGTGTTGACCTAGTATTGGCCTAGTGTTGTCCTAGTGTTGACCTAGTGTTGTCCTAGTGTTGGCCTTGTGTTGACCTAGTATTGGCCTAGTGTTGGCCTAGTGTTGTCCTAGTGTTGACCTAGTGTTGTCCTAGTGTTGACCTAGTGTTGTCCTAGTGTTGGCCTTGTGTTGACCTAGTGTTGTCCTAGTGTTGACCTAGTGTTGGCCTAGTATTGTCCTTGTGTTGACCTAGTGTTGTCCTAGTGTTGTCCTAGTGTTGGCCTTGTGTAAACCTAGTGTTGACCTAGTGTTGGCCTAGTGTTGTCCTAGTGTTGACCTAGTGTTGACCTAGTGTTGGTCTAGGGCACCACATTGATCAGAACCTTCCCTGCACACACACTCATACATATGTTCATGAACCAATGGATACTATTTTTTCAGACCCCACAGGTGATAATTACACACTTGGTCCACATGAAACATGGAAACTAGTGTGTGTGTGTGTGTGTGTGTGTGTGTGTGTGTGTGTGTGTGTGTCCTTCTCTGTGATATCACTAATTACCTCCAACACACTTTATTCCCACAAAACCATGGCGCAATTTTTATTTAATTTAATTTTTTTTAATCTTTTTCTTGTAAATGCCAGCTGGTCTGAGGGGACTGTGTGTGTTTTTACACAGAAAATTATCTGCACCACCCGCTCTGTCAACTGGTCCTTGAAGAAAGGGCGAGGAATGCTGTTTACACCCCTGTCTGCACCTCCTTCATCAAAACGTGTTGACCTATAATATTTATTAAGCAGCCGCCGTCCCTGCTGACACGCTCAGCAGCACACGCTGACACGCTCAGCAGCGTACGCTGACACGCTCAGCAGTGTACGCCGACACACTCATGCATTTATGAATGTGCACATTCTGCAGAATGTACCCCTGAACAGTCCACCAGCACATATTAGACCACCAAAAACCACCGTCAGCCGGTCTGTAGTCAGACTAGTCTGGAACTAGTATTCACAGAATGTCTAATCTCTTTACTACAACCTGTTCTTGAATTAGAATGAATAATGTGATTTTGACCTTTCGCTAAATGCGTCCTTGACCTTTGACATTTTGCAATGTTAATAATTTAGTGTGTATATGTATATGTATATGTGTGTTTATGTGTATATGCATCAGTACGTGTAATATAATTACCTTTAGGTGCTACTTGGACACATCATCAGTGATGAACCTGAGGTCATAGGGTGTTTCAGGTCATACCATCAAACACCCTTGCTCGGGTGACCCAGCCAGGGGTGATCAGTCCCCAGCTTGTGTCCAAGTGGGCCGCTACTCCATGGATCCCCCCTCCGGATCCATAGCCATCTTGAGGCTTTTTCCACAGCCTCAGTGATGTTCTTTATGGCTCTTCAGCACAGCTGCCCTTTTACTCCAGGGAGTTTCAGGGCTCGGAGTAACGACTAACCAGCAAAACCCTGACACCCCACTTTGACTGTATTGCAACATGCTTTCCAGCCGCTGCTCCTGCACTCTGTTACCCGGTTGGCATACTTTGCCCTCTTGCGCTCGTTGGTGTCCTCCAGTCTGTCTTCCCAGGGGACAGTAAGCTCAACAAGGACTACTTGCTTTGTTGACTCTGATGTTAACACCATGTCTGAGCGGAGTGAAGTAGCCAGGATGTTTTCTGGGAACATGAGCTGTCTTCCCAGGTCAACGTGGAGTTTCCAGTCCCGTGCAGTGGTTAGAAAACTCCCAGAGGAACTTGGCTGATGTTGTGCCTTTTCCGCAGCTCTGACAAAGGTGATGGACTGCTTGGGGATGTGTTGGTACCTACTGTTGGTGATAGCTGTGCTAAGAGTGTGTGCCAGGGCCTTGAGGACCTGGTCATGATGCCAGTGGTACCGTCCTTCCCCCAAGGCCTTCGGGCAGCAACCTGAGGATGTGCTCTAGGATGTCTCTCTTCTGACACAGCTAGCATGCCGCAGTGTTTTAAGCCCCACCGCTGCAGGTTGATTGAGATTGGGAGAATGTCATAAATGGCCTTAATGAGGAACTTGATGTGCTGGGTTTCGAGTCTCCACAGCTTTGGCCAGGTGATTTTTTGCTGTTCAGTTTGTTCCTACCTCGTCCAGGCACCTTGTTGGTACATAGCCAACATCGTGATCCACCGATATTTCTCCACTTCTGCTCTGATCTCATCCTGAACCATGTGATGTTTCTCCCTCCCTCTTGCTTTATCGTAGCGGGGCTTAAGGAAGCTGCCAAGTCCCGCCCGGCCTACTGCTGTGTTGTTATGCTGCAGTTTTGCTTCTGTTCTGTCAACAGCTTCCTGTGCTTTCCACTTCCTCCCACTTTTCACAAGGATTCCTGCTGTGGCAACTTTTTGTCAGCAGAGTCCCAGTACATCATTAGTTCCTTGGCATGTGTGACCATAAACTCCTCCGACAGGCCTCTGATTGGGAGCTTCAGCATGGTGGAATGGCCATACAGAGCTATGCTGCTGAGGGATCAGGGGAACCCAAGCCACTTCCAGAGAAACTGAATGATGGTTTGTTCCAGTGTCTCCACTGTTGACATGGGCACCTCATAGACAAGCAGGGGCCACACGAGTCTTGGAAGGACTCCATGTTGGTAGATCCGGGTTTTGAATTTCCCTGGTAGCCCCGACTTGTCTACCTCTTTGGTTTACTGGAGTGAAACAGAGTCTCTCAAGAAGATGTTGAAGACCTTGCCCAGGCTCTTGGAATTGGTGCCCCTCCGATGGCAAAGCAGAATTTATCACTGACTTTGCCTTTCTTTAGGACCAGAGACCTGGACTTGGTGGACTTGAAGCTCATTCTTCGCCCAAGAGATGAGCCTCTCTAGCCCTTGCAGTAGCCATCTGCAGCCAGGAATGGCGTATAATGGGATTTTGACCATTCTGCTAAATGTGACCTTGACCTTTGACATTTTGCTATATTGAAAATTTGGTTGTATGTATATATGCATCAGTGTGTGTAATATTATGATAATATATCCAGTATTGATTAAGTTATAGTGTGATATGTCTATGTTTGACACTAACAGTGTTACACAACTTAATTTGACCACATGTCACCTTTGACCTCCAGAGATCTCAAAAACTATTGCTCGTAGGTGATAACACCAATTATGAGAATTGTATAAATCTTCATTCTGCGTCATTTGGTACCAAACTGAAAGTTCTCTTTCCTCAGAGACTCAATGAATACTGAAGATATCACCATGAAATTATATGGACATATACATATTACTAATGTGCATCAGATGCAATGATCCATTTGGTCAAAGGTCAAGGTCACAATTAACGAAAAGGTCAAAATCACATTATGGGTAATCACTCAAGAAAGGAGGGTCACAAAACTTTCAGATTGGTACCAAATGATGTGGAATGAAGATTTATACAATTCTCATAATTAGCGTTATCACTTACGACCAATAGTTTTTCAGATCTCTGGAGGTCAAAGGTGAAATGTGTCCAAATTAACTTGTGTAACATTGTTTGTGTCAAACATAGACATATCACGCTATAATTTAATCAATACTGGATATATTATCATATTATTACACACACTGACACATATACATATAACCAAATTTTCAATATAGCAAAATGTCAAAGGTCAAGGTCACATTTAGCAGAAAGGTCAAAATCACATTATTGGCTCTAATTCAAGAACACATTGACATAGAAACTGGAGATTGGGACAATATATGGGCGAGATTAGGCATTTTCTGAATACTAGTTTAGTTATAGTCAAGTTTTTGACCCGTTTCCGCTCTACATCCTGAACTCCTCCCACCGATGCTTTTCACTTCCATTCTGGCTCCTCCGGTTTGTTTTTCTAGCTAGCTCTGATATAAACGCAGTGATTCACTGAGAAAAATGATGGACAACTTCAAGAGAAAAAATGGTTCGGGAACTATGTGTTGTGGGAACTATGTTTTTACAACTATTGGTTGTAAAAACTCAAGAAAACACCTAAACGAGTGGTTAGATAGAGAGTGTTTGGACGACAAATCTGCCACTGAGCGGAACACTGTCTCCACAAAGAAACTAAGTCAATGTCAATTTGATGGTAAGTTCAACAACTTTAGCTATGAAATAAAAACTTTAGCTATGAAACTGACAATACTGTTAATCATGAAGAAGTTATCATACACTAACATTGCTACCTACATATACGCTAATGTTCACAGAAAGTAGAGCTAACATTACACCACTGCTGTATGTGTACGATAGATAGATAGATAGATAGATAGATAGATAGATAGATAGATAGATAGATAGATAGATAGATAGATAGATAGATAGATAGATAGATAGATAGATAGATAGATAGATAGATAGATAGATAGATAGATATTATCCTCCCAGGTCTGCACTAAATTCGGGTGGAGGATAATAACTCCATCTCCAGACAAAGTATAAGCTATGTTCCCAGGACATTATAGCTCAAGAAAAGCTAACAATCGTAGTCTGTTTACATGAGCAAAATCTGTGCAACTTATTTCCGGAAGAAATTAAATGCATATCTGGCAGTAATGGCGCCGCCCAGGATTTGTTGTGTAAAACTTCTCTATAGCATGATATGATATGTCTCTGCGGACACACATACATATAAGATAAGATAGTACTTTATTGTCATCTTACGATTGTACAGTGAAACGTGTGCTCTGCATTTAAGACATCCTTCTAAGGAGCAGTGGGCACCCATGGGCGGCACCCAGGGACCCATCTCCAGCTGTAGAACCAGGTCAGAGGATATTTTCCCTCACAAACATGTTTTGGGGTGATGGTGATGGGGGAAACCGGAGCATCTAGAGCAGGGGTGTCCAAATCCAGTCCTCGAGGGCCGGTGTTCTACATGTTTTAGATATTTCCCTCTTCCACATGATTCAGTTTAACCCTTTAACTCCTGAAACTTCAGCAGTTCCACAGAAAAAAAAGAATTAAAATAAGCAACAACATGAACAAAAATGGCCAAAGTCATCAATAAAATGAACAAAAAAAATGAATAATAATCTGACAAAAATAATTAGTAACATGAACAAAGTAAGACACAAATGAACAAAGTTTTTGTTCATTGTTTATTTTTCTACAATTTCCTTTTTATTGTATTAATTTTTCTTTAGTTTTACTCCATTTGTGTCTCACTTTCTTCAGTTTATTATTCATTTTTCATTCATTCATTCATTATCTGAACCCGCTTTATCCACACTTGGGTCACTGGGGGCCTAATCCACCTACAATGGGTGAAGGCGGGGTACACCCTGTATGAGACGCCAGTTCATCTCAGGGCTGAACATATATAGACAAACAATCACTCTCACATTCACACCTATGGACAATTTTAGATTAACCAATTAACCTATCAGTGCATGTGTTTGGATGGTGGGAGGAAACCGGAGTGCCCGGCGAAAACCCACGCGGACACGGGGAGGACATGCAAACTCCACACAGAAAGGTCTGGTACGGGATTCGAACCAGGGTCCTTCTTGCTGTGAGGCACGAGTGCTAACCACTGCACCACCGTGCAGTGTTGTTGCTTATTTTATTTTATTTTGTCTGTGGAACTGCTAAAGTTTCAGGAGTTAAAGAGTAAAACTGAATCATGTTGAAGAGGGAAATATCTAAAACATGGAGGACACCGGCCCTCGAGGACTGGATTTGGACACCCCTGATCTAGAGGAAACCCATCCAGACACAGGGAGAGAAACATGCAAACTCCACACAGAAAGGCCTGCACGGTCCTGGATTCAAACCCGGGTCTTCTTGCTGTGAGGCAAGAGCACTAACTGCTCCGCCAGCGTGCCGTCATATACACACACAGACACACACAAATGGAAACACACAAACACACCAGTTGATTACAATCATCTCACCCTACATTGGTTGGGTGAGATAAATAAATGAAACCAAACCAGTTCAGATCAGTAAACATGTGTGTTTGTGTCTTTACAGGTTAAATGAACCAAAGCTAAACATGTATTTGAAGGCATCTTCAGGGTGGATTATTACCTTTTTTTTCAGTGTAAAATCCAAGCAGACGTGGTTGGAAAGCGGTCCACATTTGTCTTTATTAATCAAAATGGAATCAAAGTGATTGTGCAGCAGTGAAAGCGTATAATCACAGCGTCTGTACGCCGGCTTATCAGCAGTAAAGTAGTCCGTGAAATCAGAAATCTTTCACAAATGTAAGTGTGTGTGTAAAAGCCTGAAGAACATGTCTAATAAAGACATTCCAATAAAGAGCGTCTCATCTTTCAGGGTGATTACAGAGCTCGGGACCTGATTACACAGCTATTTGAGAATGTATCCCTCAGCTTGTTCCCTATAATTTCTCCCTGAGCTCCCTTAAATTACTTCAGAGAATTGTTTTTTTCCTTCCACGCTCCGCTTGCAGACATTCACATGATGGATTCATTTCTTTTTTATGGTTTGATTAATGCACGTCTTAAACAAATGGAGGAAACGCCGGTGGTCAGCGCCATGGAAAACTTAACAGTGAAATGAAATGACCTGCTGTCTGCTGATAAATCGATGGGGGAGGGGGGCGGACCTTCTGTGTGTGACCTCAGCTCTGTCCTGGTGCTCCTCTAACCACGCCCACTAGCCTTTCATTCTCAAGCAGAAAATGTGATCATTTAATTAACCTCGATGAAATGCAAAACCTGACAAAAATCCAAACTCCTAAATCTGTGTATCATTCATTCATTGTTTTTTCTAAATAAAACCAAAAATAAGACAAAACAACAAGTAATTTCTTCATCATTTGTTTCCACAACAAAACTGAACTAGTATTTAAAGAATGTTGAATCTCGCCCTTATTTTGTGCCAATTCTCCAGTTTCTATGACAACCTGTTCTTGAATTAGAGCCAATAATGTGGTTTTGACCTTTCTGCTAAATGCTACCTTGACCTTTGACCTTTTACAATATTCATCATTACATCATATATATAAAAAAAAAATAAAAAATGTTCCTCTCGCCCCACGTGGGCGGTGTCTCCTTCAGGCTCGGGTCCTCTACCAGAGGCCTGGGAGCCTGAGGGTTCTGCGCAGGATCTTAGCTGTTCCTAGCAATGCGCTCTTTTGGACACAGATCTCTGATGTTGTTCCTGGTATCTGCTGGAGCCATTCTCCCAGCTTGGGGGTCACTGCCCCTAATGCTCCGATCACTACTGGTACCACCGTTGCCTTCACACTCCACATTTTCTCTAACTCCTCTTTCAGCCCTTGGTATTTCTCAAGCTTCTCATGTTCTTTCTTTCTGATGTTGCTATCACTGGGGACTGCTACATCTATCACCACCACTGTCTTCTCATGTTTATCCACCACCACTATGTCAGGCTGATTGGCCATCACCATCTTGTCAGTCTGGATCTGGAAGTCCCACAGGATCTTGGCCTGTTTGTTCTCTGTCACCTTTGGGGGGTTCTCCCATCTTGACCCTGGGACCTCCAGTCCATACTCTTTACAGATGTTCCTGTACAGTATGTCCTCTACCTGGTTATGTCTCTCCATGTATGCCTTGCCTGCCAGCATCTTACACCCTGCTGTGATGTGCTGGACTGTTTCAGGGGCTTCTCTACACAGCCTACACCTGGGGTCCTGTCTGATGTGGTAGACCCCGGCCTCTATTGCTCTGGTGTTCAGGGCTTGTTCTTGTGCAGCCATGAGTAGCGCCTCTGTGCTGTCCTTTAGTCCAGCCTTTTCCAGCCACTGGTATGTCTTTTCCATATCAGCCACTTCCTCAATTTGTCGATGGTACACGCCATGCAAGGGTTTGTCCCTCCATGATAGCCCCTCTGGTTCCTCGACCTTACTGGGCTTTTGTTGCCTGAGGCATTCACTTAGCAGTTGGTCATTGGGGGCAATTTTCTTGATGTATTCCTGGAGGTTCGCCGTTTCCTCCTGGACAGTAGTTCTGACACTTACTAGTCCTCGGCCCCCTTCCTTTCGCTTAGTGTACAGCCTCAGGACACTGGACTTGGGGTGGAACCCTCCATGCATGGTAAGGAGTTTCCTTGTCTTGATATCAGTGGCTTGTATCTCTTCCAGTGGCCAGGATATTATCCCAGCTGGGTATCTGATTACTGGCAGGGCATAGGTGTTAATGGCCTGGATCTTATTTTTGCCGTTCAGCTGACTTTTCAGGACCTGTCTTACCCTCTGTAGGTATTTGGCTGTGGCTGACTTCCGAGCTGCCTCCTCATGATTACCATTTGTCTGTGGGATCCCTAGGTATTTGTAACTTTCCTGCACATCTGTGATATTCCCTTCAGGTAGGTCAACCCCTTCAGTTGTGATCACCTTTCCTCTTCTAGATATCATCCGCCCACATTTATCTAGTCCGAATGACATCCCAATGTCTTTGCTGTAGATCCGGGTGAGGTGAATTAGGGAATCAATGTCACGCTCATTCTTGGCATACAGCTTGATGTCATCCATGTAGAGGAGGTGGTTGATGGATGTTCCACTTCGGAACTGGTATCCGAAGCCACTCTTTGAGATGATCTGGCTGAGGGGGTTTAGGCCTATGCAGAACAGCAGGGGGGACAGAGCATCTCCTTGGTAAATGCCGCATCTGATGATATATATATATATATATATATCATCAGACCTATCAGAACTATATATATATATATATATATATATATATATATATATATATTAGGGCTGGGCGATTTTCTCTTTTAAAAAAATCTCCGATTTTTTCCCAAAAAACTCGATTCACGATTCGATTTTTTTCCCACGTGGGCTAAATGAAAATGAAAACACTATAAACGTGGTTTCTTTCATCTTCTTTTTTTTTTAAATTAAATAACATGTAAAACAAAAATATTTCTACAAATAAGTGTAAATAATAAATCATTTGTGCAAAAGGTGCAACTGCAACCTGAGACTTTGTCTACATGAACTGTAGTAAGTCCAGACATATCCACCACTGTTACAGGAAAAACTGTGCAAAAAAAATAGTGTAAAAGATACATTTTGTTGAAAAAAAGAAAACTTAAAATATTTTAACAACTAAAACAATATACATTAATACTCATATTATATGAAAAACATTGTAAAACGCGTAGTAAGATAAAAATAAAACTAGTAACATTTTTACTTTGTAAGGACAAAATAAAACTAAACCTTATTATCAATCAAACTACTTCAATAAACCTGAACATGTTACCGAACATGTTACCAATATTTTGGATATATGATGTTATTGTGTCTGTTATCGCTCCACATCGTGCTCCATGTTTATCATAAGGTGCAGAGTCCTGCACGGGTTCGGGTACCCGTGGGTGAACCGCAAATTTTCACGAAACGGGTGAAAAATGTTGTGCTGTGTCGGACACGGGTTCGGTTCGGGTCAGACGTGGGTGATCGCGGGTGTAATTTGCGGTTCATAGGCTAAAAGGTTAATAACATTTTTATTTGCCTCTGCCTTGGCTATGTCACTGTTCAGTATATTCATGGCAATAAATGTTTGTATTTAAGTTTGGCTATCTGACATTTTCTTTCGGGTTCGGGTCGGATATCGGGTTCATTTATAGCGGGTTGATTCGGATGCAGATTTTTTTTTTTTCGTAGGAGAACGGGTCGGATACGAGTTTAAACATGACGGGTACGGGCGGTTGCGGTATGTCAAAATCAGAACCGTGCAGGACTCTGATAAGGTGTGCCACGAGAAAAGCTTTCAGTCAGTGTTTGTTGAACATTTTGTAGAAGTACTGGCAGCGCTAGTCTCTGCTTTTGTAAGAGTTCTACTTTTCTCCACTGGATGCTTTAGCTTCAGATGTGAACACAGTGGTCGTACCGCTACCGTCAACAACAACAGTCTGAAGACACAGCTGACAACCAGGCAGTAGCTGGGCTTCGTCAGACCCTAAAAACCCAAACCGATTCCACACAACTGAACCTTTAGAACCTTTTAGCTCCATATTCCTCCCTGTGCTGCAGAAGAAGGGGATCATAGGCGGGGCCTGGGGTGAAACACTACGGAAAGCAGCCTGGTTCATAGTTTTATTTTTGCGAGGAAAAAAAGTGCGAAAAATGTGTGTGTGTGTGTGTGTGTGTGTGTGTGTGTGTGTGAGGGGGGGGGGGGGGGCGGATTGCATGATTTTCCTAAAATATGAATCGATTTTGCCATAAAACTCGATTTTAAATCTAAAACGATTTTTTGCCCAGCTCTAACCACAATTAATCCATATATAAGACACACTGTGAGAAAATTAAAGTCTTTTAAGTGCACCTTATAGTCTGGAAAATAGAGAATCTTAATATTGGAATTCTGTGGGACACCAAGACATCTGGTGCCCTAGGCGACCGCCTAGTCTGCCTAAGCCTAACGCCGGCCCTGAAAGTATACATATGTTTACAATTATTATTTAAATGGATGCATATTTGTGTATATATTCAGTTTGAGACAAATAAAAAAATGTGAAATGAAAATGACATTGGTTAGTCATGACCTCTGACCCCAGAAGGACCCGTGCACTGATGATGCAGGTTTGGTTTATTGGTTTGATAATTGCTGCTGGACTTTTATCTCCTGTATTGAACACTTCAACACCAGCGCTGAGTTAATGCAGAGATCAAATCCGGCATTGGTTGCGTACGTGCAGACGCCTCCGACTGGTGTTCTGCACCGGCGCAATAACATAAACAGATTAATTAAGATGCAGGTTTGAGGCATACGGATCTATTTATTTAATGACCTTACTGTACGAGCGCAGAAGTGGCCCTGTAGGAAGATAACTAACAGATGGTTTTAATATTCCACAGGCTAATTTCACAACAATTAAAGACACAGTCAGACATTAGCATCTAATGAAACATTTAAACTACTAGTAAAGTGCATCTGCCATTAATTTCCACACAGTGAGGTCGTGTTTTCCCTACAATCTGTTCTGCGTTAGAGCTGAAAGTTGTTGGGTTTTTTTGCCGTTTTTCTTACCGGTCTGAACTTACTGGAGGAGAGAATCAACAACTGTTTTCAATCAGCAGTCAGCAGGATACTCTGGAAGACGGCAGCGCAAACCTCAGCATGAAACATTTCAGCCCGCAACTATGACAACCCCTTTAACAAACCGTATAAATCACCGTTTAAAAAAAAAAAAATCTGCCTTTACAACCTTAACATTAAAACTGTTACTGTCACAGTTAATTCACAAAGTGATGAAATAATTATGAAGCATCGCTAACACTTTACATAACGTATTGCTAATAGGGTGGTAATTCTATGGTAATTTTAATGTAATATTATAGTAATAATGTCTTTGTAACCGCTTATTACACATAAAAGTTTTAAAGGGACAGTTCAGTGTTTTTCAGATGAATGTTTGTCATCAGTGTCTTTACTCTGGTGCAGTGAAAGTAGTTTGATAGTGGAAAATATTCAGTGAAATGAAGTAAAATTACCAAACATATTCAGTAAAATGAAAAAAAAAAACGTTAATAAAAATATTCAGTAAAACAAACAAAAATTAACAAAATATTCAGTAAAATGAAAAAATATTCAATGGTCGTCACTGCTAACAGTTATGCATCTTATCAAACTACTTTCATCAGTTGTTTTGCAATGTTAATGGATGCTACGTGCAGGTGCACAGCTGTTAGCAGTAACAACGCTAGCCCATTGATCGCTATTGAGAGAAAGTAGCTCCAATCATTTACGAGGTGTGAGTTTTTGTTCAGTGATGGTTTTGTTATGTAAATAAATCACTCATTCAAACACATACTGTTTTGAGAAGAAACATGTTGTATTTTGTTGACCCCAGGAAACCTGCCGGGACTACTTTGGCTTGTTGGTGTCTATGGATTATTGTTGGAATATTTCCAACAGCGATTATTGATGGTTCTGTTCTTTCACGTTCAACTGTTGGACTGAACTGTCAAAACTTTACTCATCTACCTTCTCAATTTTCAGATCAAATGTGCTGGAAATTGTTCAAATATAAATAATTATTTTTTTTTGTTCCCAACATGCATGGGTGGGGTGGGGGGGCCCCAGGTATTTTTGCTGCCCGGGGCCCAAGAGCCCTCTAGGAATGGCCCTGCTTATTCCCACTCAGCTCAACAGCTCAACCAATGTTGGGTGAAATTAACAACCACAGTGGTATGTCAATGATGTTCACTTTAATGGTTTAATAAATCATTTTCTTTTAACACATATTTCATAATAAATGTGGATACTTATATCATTGTAAAAGGTTTAGGGCAGGGGTGTCAAACTACGGTCCTGCATGTTTTAGATGCTTCCCTCTTCCATTCCACCTGGAGGTCATTACATCATTATCAGTCTGATGAGGAGCTGATTATTAACTCTTTAAATGTCAGTGCTGATGCATTCTGAATGGATGATTTAGTTTAAATATTCAGAAAAATTTAATTTTCCTTTTAGTTTTGTGCATGGACAAGGTGCCAAAAAGCAAGAGGTTTTTTTTATTTATTTTTTTTATTTTAATTAAACATTTTTTTAAAGGCAAAGTTAAAATTGCTGGGACCAAATTTCAATGGTAGTTTTCTTTCCACATTATTTGTCATTTTGTTTATTTTTTTACCTTTGGGTTTTTTTTTTATTGTAGTATTTTTCTTTGATTTTCTACCATTTGTGTTTTACTTTGCTCATGTTACCAATTATTTTGTTAGTTCTCAGGAGTTAAAGGGTTAAACTGAATCACATGGAAGAAGGAAATATCTAAAACATGCAGGACACCGGCCCTCGTGGACTGGAGTTTGAACCTGTGGTTTAGGGGGTAGTATTGGGGACCTTGGAAACAATCAGGCTTTTTACATGTAAATAGTGACTCTACTTACGAAAAAAAATCACTTTACAAAACCACTTCTGGGAAGATTTAATGATGTAAATCGAGGTACGACTGTAAATGGTTAATACATAGTGAATTGTGTGTAGGTTTTATTAAGCAAAGTTTTATTCATTGATTAAAATCTACTCCATTTTGGAACTGGTCTTTAAAGGTAAAACAACAAAAACTGAAGGACTGGTATTGTTTTACTTGTGGTTAAAAAAACAGCCTGAATATTTGCCAACAATGTGCACTTGAGAGTGAGTGTGTCATCTTATCTGAACAGATAATACTGAATATCCTGCTGTCAATGACTTCCTCTTCAAGGTCTTTTGTAGCATTGATTTCCAATTGTGTCAGTAGATTGTCATTTCTTCAGTGGCCGTGGTTGTCCTGACGACACACGAGCACCATCTTTCATTAGTGTTAATTAGAAAAGAACCAGGGACTGATAAGTGGAACCTTCCACTATTGATTTATATCACACCAGATTAAAGAAAACTGTTTTTACATTCCTCCATTTCTTTCATTAACCCTCAGGTATGTGCTCCAGAGAGGCCCTAAAACAGGTGGCAAACCTCTGGCCCAGGGCTGGATTTGGCCAGTCCACTCAAATTCATCCCAAGGGTCCAGCTACTGCTAATACTAAAGCTAATGCTATTACTACAGCTACTGCTGTTACTACAGCTAATGCTATTACTAATGCTAATGCTTTTACTACAGCTACTGCTATTACTAAAGCTAATGCTATTACTAATGCTAATGCTATTACTACAGCTACTGCTGTTACTACAGCTACTGCTATTACTACAGCTAATGCTATTACTAATGCTAATGCTTTTACTACAGCTACTGCTATTACTAAAGCTAATGCTATTACTAATGCTAATGCTATTACTACAGCTACTGCTGTTACTACAGCTACTGCTATTACTACAGCTAATGCTATTACTAATGCTAATGCTATTACTACAGCTAATGCTATTACTAATGCTAATGCTATTACTACAGCTAATGCTATTACTACAACTACTATATTACTATAGCTACTACTTTTATTACTGAAAATTCTACTAATACCAATACTGCTACTGAAAATACTACTAATTCAAATACTACTAGTACAAATACTAATACTAGTAATAATACTACTGAAATTCTACTAATACAAATACTACTACCGAAAATACTACAAATACAAATACTACTACTGAAAATACTACTAATACAACTACTTCTACTGAAAATACTACTAATACAAATACAACTACTAAAAATACTACTAATACAACTACTTCTACTGAAAATACTACTAATACAAATACTACTACTGAAAATACTACTAATACAAATACTGCTACTAAAAATACTACTAATACAACTACTTCTACTGAAAATACTACTAATACAAATACTAGTACTGAAAATACTACTAATACAAATACTAGTACTGAAAATATTACTAATACAAATACTACTGAAAATACTACTATTATGAATACTACTACTGAAAATACTACTAATACAAATACTCCTACTGAAAATATTACTAATACAAATACTAGTACTGAAAATACTACTAAAATGAATACTACTACTGAAAATATTACTAATACAAATAATAGTACTGAAAATACTACTTATACAAATACTAGTACAGAAAATGTTACTAATATAAATACTACTACTGAAAATACTGCTAATATGAATACTCCTTCTGAAAATATTACTAATACAAATGCTACATCTGAAAATACTACTAATACGAATACTAGTACTGAAAATACTACTAATTTAAATACTAGTACTGAAAATACTACCTATACAAATACTAATACAGAAAATACTACTAATACAAATTCTACTACTGAAAATACTACTAATATGAAAACTACTACTTAAAATACTACTAATATAAATACTCCTACTGAAAATATTACTAATACAAATACTACTACTGAAAATACTACTAATACAAATACTAGTTCAGAAAATGTTACTAATACAAATACTAGTGCTGAACATACTACTAATATAATACTAGTACTGAAAATACTACTAATATGAATACTACTACTGAAAATACTACTAATACAAATACTCCTACTGAAAATACTACTAATACAAATACTACTACTGAAAATACTACCTATACAAATACTAATACAGAAAATACTACTAATACAAATTCTACTACTGAAAATACTACTAAAATGAATACTACTACTGAAAATATTACTAATACAAATAGTAATACTGAAAATACTACTAATACAAATACTAGTACTGAAATTGTTACTAATACAAATACTACTACTGAAAATACTACTAATATGAATACTACTACTGAAAATACTACTAATACAAATACTCCTGAAAATATTACTAATACAAATGCTACATCTGAAAATACTACCAATACAAATACTAGTACTGAAAATACAACTAATACAAATACTCCTACTGAAAATATTACTAATACAAACACTAGTACTGAAAATACTACTAATACAAGTACTAATACAGAAAATGTTACCAATACAAATACTACTGCTGAAAATACTACTAATACAAATACTACTACTGAAAATACTACTAATACAAATACTCCTACTGAAAATATTACTAATACAAATACTAGTACTGAACATACTACTAATATGAATACTACTACTGAAAATACTACTAATACAAATACTCCTACTGAAAATATTACTAATACAAATACTCCTACTGAAAATATTACTAATACAAATACAAGTACAGAAAATGTTATTAATACAAATACTACGACTCCATAACAACTCAAACATAGAACAGGGTTCAGTTTTGTCTCCTGGTTCAGTTTTGTGTCCTGGTCTCAGTGGGATTGTGGACTCTCATCAGCTCATCAGCACACCGTTTCCCTTAGTTACGCTCAACAGCAGCTGTGGAGCTTGGCGCTAATAAAAGCTGGAACAGTTTAAGGGCTTTTATTGTTGCGGGGCGGCTTTGACAACAGCTAACCTGTCCTCTCAGGATCTGCCAGAGAATCCCACTGGAGCGCCAATGAAAGACCATCTCATTTACCTAAAAGCACTTATAAATTTTTAATTTGCTTTAACAAGTAAATTAACAAGTCCCTCATTTGGGAAGTTTTATGGCCGCTTGCCACTGAGGGAGAACCATGAAAGTTTTATAGATAATCCACTACCTCGCTGGCTCGCTACCGCTGATAATAAATCGTCTATTTCCTGCGGCTCTTGGCGAATCCCCTCGGTTCCCGCTGACTACGCTTTGAATATCTCCTTTATGCTACCTTCAGAGGTCTATATTCCGGGGCTATTAAAGCGCTGAGGAGCTTCACAACTCAGCAGTTAAATTCAACGACTTCCAGAATTTTTTGTCGACTTTGTAGCGGCGCACTCGTACGGCCTTAGGAGACCGCCGCGCCGACCATTAAGAATGCGTAAAGCTTCTGTAATTACGTCCTGAGCGGAGAGTGCATCCCAACAGGCTCGCACTGGGCCCATCCAGGGGTAGCACCCACAGAACTGGAACATGTGCAACGCTGAGGAGGCTGGGAGGCACCGCTGAGTCATGGTGTGATTTCATCTGAAATAACGGCAGACGGAAACTTCTGGAACAGCGTTTACATTAGTGTGAAGATCAAGAAACGCTAACACTTTAAAATAACTACATACAATTCATTATGTATTAATTTATTATTATTATTTATTACCTAGTTATTAATGTTTGTTCACTCTATATTAACAATTTATTATCAATTTATTAATGTTTGTTTGCTATGTATTCACAATTTATAACCTACTTGTTAATGATTGCTCAATATGTATTAAACATTTATTACATTAACATATGATATAATTATAAAAGCATATTATAAAGTCATAATAGTATATTATACAGTTATAATAGTATATTATGTAATTATAAAAGTGTGTTATATAATTATAAAAGCACATAAATAGTTATAACATCATATTGTATAGTTAGTAATAGTATATTATAGAATTTTAATGTTTTTTGTTTGAGTTTAGTTTTAGTTTGTTAAAACACTTTCATGACGAGTGACATGACGGCAAAATCAAAAGTATTAATAATAATAATAGTAATAATAATCATCTGTAATTCTGTCATTGTTCTTCTTATTTCATTATCATGGTGAACATCCTATAAATCGTCGCTGCTGGTCGACGCCAGTGGTTGGTCACATGGTGCCTGTTGGCCCCACGGCCTCTGATCTGAACAGACGCTAGTGTTGCTAACGCTAACGCTTTGTCAGGGCCTGTAAGCCTCTGGACGGGGAACTGTGCTTCATGGTTGTGACAGCGGTGGCGTGGGCGGGCCCACCAGCGTGGCCTGCCGTTGACCTGGCGCCGGCGCTCTGAGGCCCGGCTGCTCTAACCGCCGCCGACAGTAGCCTTGCCTCGCCTTCTCTGCAGCAATAACGCCTCCCGCCGCCCTCGCTCACAGCCTGTCACTGAGCATCAGTGCCACCGTCACCGCCGTTTGTTTACCGCCACAAAGAGGTCACAGCCAAACGGTGTAAAAATAAGCCTTAATATCTATTTTTTTATTTATCCACTCGCCTTGTGTGTGCTGTCAGAAAGATGCTAACGAGTGTTGGCGCGTCGGTCCCGAAGCAGTTGAGATATGAGTCACAGTCTGACTTTTCATTATCGTACTTATCTAACCGCCCAGAAGCTCCATTTCCTGTCCGTCCTCTGGCATCACTGTAATGCTGAACATCTCTGGTGACCTTCACTCCCCTCCCCAACAATACGCCCCCCCAAATTTTCCAGTGGAAAAAAAAAACAACTCTGGAAATGTAATTTACACTAGGGTGAGTGTAAATTTTATACTCTGTAGATCAGGGTAACCATGAGATGAAAAGTCCAAACTATAAGATAAATTACAATTATGAGATAAGTCAGACTTCCATCCGTCAGTTGAAGGAAATGTAACCGTGTGTTTGTCATAGTAGTAATATCTGCTGTTCACTTCATATGTGGAATCCGTTTGTCAGTGTTTGCGGACTGAGTCACTTCTGTTAAAGCTCCTCCCATTTTCTGTGAGTAAGGGACCTTCCCCGTTGCCATGGAAACTGGCCTGGAGTTACACACGCAGACACAGACAGAAAGAACTGACTTGGAGTAAAGTCTGTCTGAATGTTAAACTATGCCTCTGAACTCCTGAGATTTGTGGTAAAACTGTAAATCATTAGAAAAAACACAGTTGATCATTAGTGACAGGAGGGTCTGAGGAACAAGTAGATATATTTATTTTTCCTGTACTGTGAAAAATAAGTGAGATACAGCAGTTTTAAAACCACTGAACTCACCAAAATGAAGCAGATCTGTTAGTCTGTCAGTCATGTTAAAGCCCCGCCCACAGTGTTTGTCAATCATGTTAAAGCCCCGCCCACAGTCTTAATTGTCTGCAGGTGTTTCATAGTGCCAGGAGCACTGTTGCCATGGTGATGAGCAGTGGCGGGAACTTCAAAGGGCAGACTCATAGACAGCTCCACACTCTGTTACATGGAAAAAATAGGTGTGAACATACTGCCGAACTACTGCCATTTTTGGTAAAAGTGTAAATAATTGGTGAAAACAAAGTTGATGATGAGTGACAGGAGGGTGTGAGGAACAAGTACATGTACTTTTTATGTGTGTACTGTGAAAAATAAGTGAGTTAGAACAATTTGAAAAACACTGAACTCAACATGAGACAGAAATGATTTTTCCAATAGAAGTCTATTGACAGAAATCCCTGACATCATCCCAAACAGGTTCCTGTCATTTCACTTTAAAAAGAGCTAGATCTTCAAACCCTGGTTTGTTTGAATTCTCACAACCATGGCAACATTTGTGGAAAAGATTGTTTGTCTACTATTTATGGTTTTGCCGTGAGGACGAGTTATTGAGACATTTTTCAGCTTCATTTTTTCTTCTCTCGTGCTCTAGCGATGACATCACCCACTGATAAAAAGTCAGATTTTGGTCTTTTCAGGGTGGATTTACTGAGTTCTCTATCGACAACCGTAAATCACACCCTCATGACAATCACATCCTAAAGACACCACAAAAATAACTGTGTTTGAAAGTTTAAATGAAGTCTGTGCCACAAAGTATGAAGAAGCACGAGTGTTGGAAAAAAAGGTCCCATTAAGAATGAATGGGGTTTTATTTGGTATAATAATGGGACATTTGTACGACATATCAGAATTATGAGACACACATGTAATCTCTGGGCCAATCTGACAAATTTTTCCTATTTACTGCAAAACACTACCAGGTATTGTTTGGGAGTTATAGCCACGTAAACATGACTAATTCATTTTGGATGGACATTTTTGACAGGTTTTTTGCACATTTTAATGTGAAATTTTTGGGTACATTTACAGCATTTTTTGCTATTTTTTGTATAAGTAATAATAATAATAATAATAATAATAATAATAAAAAAGTAATAATAATAATAATAATAAAAAGCAAACATTATGAGATAAAGTCAACAATAAATTAGAGAAAGATATTTATCTACCACTGGAGTAAAAGTATGGAAACCAACTGGACACTAAACTTAGTCAGAACACCTCTATCCCATCATTTAAGAAAGCCTATAAATGAATGGTAATTAGTAATTATATAAAAACACTATAGAATCTCAGTTTTTTTCTCCTTCACTCTTCTCACTATATTTTTATCTGTATTTTTAAGCATCATGTATCAGCTTTGAAACATCTTACTCTTTTTTTCAGTCTTGCTTTCATGAGATTTTAATAAAGTGGACACCAATTTAAGCCCATAGTCTTTTCGGTCAGTTTTACCTTCTGTATACCTGCTACTGTCACCAATTGTTTAGTTTTTTATTACAAAGATGAATAAATAATGAGATAAAAAGTCAAAATTATGAGATGAAAATGTTAATTTATGAGATAAAAAGTGAAAATTCTAAGTCACGGAGCACCAGTGTTATCTTGTGTTGGAATGTAAAGCTGTCGCAGGGTGAGAGCATCCTGAATGGGAAATGGACGCTCAGGGGGGTAGGAAGTAGGGGTGCGGGGGGGGGTTAAAGTGTTTGAAAGCAGTGTGTTGATGTCATCATTCATACTAAAGAGTCCATTTCCTTCCACCACAGGCTGGAGGCGACCAGAGCTGCAGCTGCATTTATGTACCACCATAAATCTGTGATCTATGACGACATTACAGACAAATCAATATGCTTTTAACATCCATCCTCTGCCCCCACCCCCACCCCCACCCTCCCCTACTCACAAATGGTCATATAATGCTCTAGTCTGTTGGACTGACTTATGGGGACAATTCACACATTTAATAATGAAGTGAGAGGGTGGAGCAAAACACCCCAACGCTCTGACATCACACCCAAATATCTGCTAAAATTACCCCAGTGTGGGAGTAAAATTACCCCCAGTGTGGGAGTAAAATTACCCCAGTGTGGGAGTAAAATTACCCCCAGTGTGGGAGTAAAATTACCCCAGTGTGGGAGTAAAATTACCCCCAGTGTGGGAGTAAAATTACCCCAGTGTGGGAGTAAAATTACCCCAGTGTGGGAGTAAAATTACCCCCCAGTGTGGGAGTAAAATTACCCCAGTGTGGGAGTAAAATTACCCCCAGTGTGGGAGTAAAATTACCCCAGTGTGGGAGTAAAATTACCCCCAGTGTGGGAGTAAAAATTACCCAGTGTGGGAGTAAAAATAAAATAAAAATAAATTAGTGTAAAAAATAAAATATGTTAAAATATAATAAAAATAGCAAATAACAAAATTCTATTGGTTCTATAACCAGTTCTTTAGTGTGTTCTATAACC
Source organism: Siphamia tubifer (assembly GCA_020466265.1). Taxonomy (NCBI): domain Eukaryota; kingdom Metazoa; phylum Chordata; class Actinopteri; order Kurtiformes; family Apogonidae; genus Siphamia; species Siphamia tubifer. The sequence continues at coordinate 48,044,137 of CM035796.1, forward strand.
AGTTCTTTAGTGTGTTCTATAACCAGTTCTTTAGTGTGTTCTATAACCAGTTCTTTAGTGTGTTCTATAACCAGTTCTTTAGTGTGTTTTATAACCAGTTCTTTAGTATGTTCTATAACCAGTTCTTTAGTATGTTCTATAACCAGTTCTTTAGTGTGTTCTATAACCAGTTCTTTAGTGTGTTCTATAACCAGTTCTTTAGTGTGTTCTATAACCAGTTCTTTAGTATGTTCTATAACCAGTTCTTTAGTGTGTTCTATAACCAGTTCTTTAGTGTGTTCTATAACCAGTTCTTTAGTGTGTTCTATAACCAGTTCTTTAGTGTGTTCTATAACCAGTTCTTTAGTGTGTTTTATAACCAGTTCTTTAGTGTGTTCTATAACCAGTTCTTTAGTGTGTTTTATAACCAGTTCTTTAGTGTGTTTTATAACCAGTTCTTTAGTATGTTCTATAACCAGTTCTTCAGTATGTTCTATAACCAGTTCTTTAGTGTGTTCTATCGACACTCATTAGTGGAGGATCGTCTTTCATAGAACCGTCCAACTAAAGCCATGGCGGCGGTGCTGCCAAATCACACTCCCTCCCCAGGCCCTCCCCAGGCCTCCCCGGCCAACCTCAATAAAGAGCGGCGTAGAGGGAAGACGGCAGCTCCTGTGGGTTCTCAGGCCGATCAGTTCTCTGTTTTATTGCCATTTATTTTCCTCCAGGAATTGGCTGCCAGTATATTGGCAGCCCTTCCAGTAGATGGAGGCAATGAAATTTAGCGCAGACACTTAAACACTGGGTCAAGCCTTGTGTGCAGCTCATGTGTGCTGGTAATATGATAGACAAACGCTTCCAGTTTAGGAAGAAGAAGAAATGCTTTTATGTTCCAGGAATAGATGCAGAGTGATGCTGAAACATGCTGCGGCAAGAAAAAATTATATAAGGGATGAAAATGTGGCTTTTTATCACATCATTTTAGCTTTTTATCTCATAATTCCCCGTGTGCTTGCATGTAATGCAAGGCAAAGGGGTACATAATTTGTCATATTTATTATTAGTCTGACTTCTACAAAAAAGGAAAAAAAGCGTCCCAAACTGCTGTAAAAAAAAACGTTGACGCTAAAAATGTGCAGATATACTATCAGGATGACACTGTGATGCACAGTTTTTGTATAAAATACAAAAATTCTTCGGATTCGCCCAGAGATTCCGATATGTCGTACGAATTTTGCATTATTATGTGAAATAAAACCTCATTCATTCTTAATGCGACCAAAAAATAAATGTCCTTTTTTTCCAACACTCCTGCTTCTTCATACTTTGTGGCACAGACTTCATTTAAACTTTCAAACACAGTCATTTTTGTGGTGTCTTTAGGATGTGATTGTAATGAGGGTGTGATTTACGGTTGTCGATAGAGAACTCAGTAAATCCACCCTGAAAAGACCAAAATCTGACTTTTTATCAGTGGGTGATGTCATCGCTAGAGCACGAGAGAAGAAAAAATGAAGCTGAAAAATGTCTCAATAACTCGTCCTCACGGCAAAACCATAAATAGTAGACAAACAATCTTTTCCACAAATGTTGTCATGGTTGTGAGAATTCAAACAAACCAGGGTTTGAAGATCTAGCTCTTTTTAAAGTGAAATGACAGGAACCTGTTTGGATGATGTCAGGATTTCTGTCAATAGACTTCTATTGGAAAAATCATTTCTGTCTCATGTTGAGTTCAGTGTTTTTCAAATTGTTCTAACTCACTTATTTTTCACAGTACACACATAAAAAGTACATGTACTTGTTCCTCACACCCTCCTGTCACTCATCATCAACTTTGTTTTCACCAATTATTTACACTTTTACCAAAAATGGCAGTAGTTCGGCAGTATGTTCACACCTATTTTTTCCATGTAACAGAGTGTGGAGCTGTCTATGAGTCTGCCCTTTGAAGTTCCCGCCACTGCTCATCACCATGGCAACAGTGCTCCTGGCACTATGAAACACCTGCAGACAATTAAGACTGTGGGAGGAGCTTTAACATGATTGACAGACACTGTGGGCGGGGCTTAACATGACTGACAGACTAACAGATCTGCTTCATTTTGGTGAGTTCAGTGGTTTTAAAACTGCTGTATCTCACTTATTTTTCACAGTACATGAAAAATAAATATATCTACTTGTTCCTCAGACCCTCCTGTCACTAATGATCAACTTTCTTTTCACCAATTATTTACAGTTTTCCTAAAAGTTGTAGGAGTTTGGAGGTAGGATTTAGTATTCAGCCATACATTATGTGTGTGTGTCTGTTTGTGTTTGTGTGTGTGTTTGTGTGTGTGTATGTGTTTGTGTGTATGTGTGTGTGTGTGTGTGTAACTCCAGGCCGGTTTCACAGAAAATGGGAGGAGCTTTAATAGAAGTGAGTCAGTCCACAAACATATTCCACATATGATGTGAACAGCAGACATTTCTTCCTTTTGCGTCACACCAGCCACAACTCCACTGATCTGGCAAGAGGGTTACATTCACACACAGGTTACATTTCCTTCAGGAAACGTATGGAAATCTAGTTTTTTTTTATGCCATAATTTTGGCTTTTTATACCATAATTTTCACTGTTTAATTAATGTTCCTCATAGTCCAGTGCACCTTATAGCTATATGATAAAAAAAAACTTTGAAAATAAACCATTCCTTGATAATGTGCCTTATAATGTGGACAATACAGTCATTTCCATGCAGTTTACAGTGAAATTACTGCTGTTTACCATAGAATTACCACCATATTAACCATCTGTTAATTGTAATAAGGTATTATTACCATGAAATTACATCAAAATTACCACCTGTTAGTGATCTTTGATGTAAAGTGTTTGTGAAAATGCATAAGTGGAGCTTTTTTTGAGGAACAGAGACATAAACAGTAGCACAGTGGCACAGCATGAAAGCCCAGTTCTGGCTATTTAGAGGCATTTTAAATAGGTCAAACTGTGTGTCATTATATTAAAGCCAGAGGGAGGAAGAAGCAGCAGCCCAAAACTAATGCACTAAATAACAGGGAAAACTAATGAAGATTCATTAAAACACATTAGACTAGAATCCTTGAGAGAAAAGGCCATTCAATAAACATGTAAATTTCCTTTCACACTCAAACTGCACCACCACAGCCTGTCATTTAGAATGTTTATCTCATGATTTTCGGCTTTTACCTCATAATTTTGGTATGGAAATGACCCACATTCATGTTAATGGTTAATGTTCCGTCAGTGAAGACACATTTACCACTGACACCAATACATTACATCTATAATTTACATCTTCTTTGACTTGTAACACATATTTCATACAAAATCTTTTATGATTTTTAAAGGGTTTAGGTTTTAGTATTGGGGCCTTGGAAACAATCAGTCCTTTTACATGTAAAATACGACTATTAATTCAAATCATTTTTACACTATTAATATCTTCATCATTATTCATCCTACAGGCCAGATTTAGCCCCTGGGCCTTATGTTTGACACCTGTGCTTTACAGTAACATCAGTAATCCCTTTGTAGATCAGTCCAGGTTGTGTTTGGTGTTCATGTTTGCATCAAGCAAATGTAATTAGATTTTTTTTTTATCTTAAAATCTCCAGTTTTTTATTTTTTTTTAATTCATTTTTTTTCTTTTAGTGTTATTTTTTATTAGTATTAGTATTATTATTATTTGATTTTAATTACACATTTTTTTTACATTTTACCTTAAAATTAGCCTTTTTCATTATTTAAAATTGTCTTTTTATATTTTTTCTACTTTACATTAAAATCTGCAGTTTTCTTTCTTTCTTTTTATTATTATTTTTACTAGTATTATTGTGTCTTTTATTTGTTAGAAATATTTACATTCTTTGAAAACGTTTTTAAGTACATTTTCACCGTTAGTGGGCAGATTTGGCCCCCGGGCCTTATGTTTGACACCTATGCTTTACAGGAACATCAGTAATCCTTTCGTCGATCAGGTCCAGGTTGTGTTTGGTGTTCATGTTTGGATCAGCAAAGATTTTGATGTAATTTGTAATTTCTTTTTTATTTTATTATTATTTTTAGTAGCATTATTTTTTTTCCTTTTTTACATTAAAGCTGTCATTCCATGGTTATTTCATTAATATTACTGTGTTCTTCATTATTATTGAATTCATTGTGTGTAAAAACGTTCAGATTGTTTTGTTTCCAGTTGTTTTTTCACGGTAGAAAAATGACTGGAGGTGGAACAACACAGTTTACTTCTACTTCCTCATACATGTCCATGACGCGCTGATGAGGCGTCTGTGATTGGCTCAGAATGTGTGAAGGAACACTCCCCCCTCCCCTCTGGCTCTGTGTGTGTTTACCATCCCGAGTAACATCCAGCTAGGTTTGGTGACGTCACTTGTTTGAAAACGTGCAGTAAAAAAACAGTCTTTATTTCCACAGAGACACATGAACCAGTTTGATCCAACAGTTTTTTACAGTTTGTGCAGCAGCTACTGTGGCGCTGTCTGCTGTTGTATTTATTTATTTATTTATTTTTTGTCTGCATTTGTTCTCATTGTTTAACTCCACACAGAGGGAGTCAACATTGTTTGAGATCAATGCATTTTTTAGTCTTGCAGCCAAATATTTTAATATTTAGTGCATGTGTGTGACCATCAGCGGGCCTCCCTGAAAGCTGAGCAGACATCCTTTATTAGAACTCTCTATTATAAGCCAGGGAGGGCAGTGCTACACCTCAGTGATGTGTGGGGGAAACAAAGACTGGACAGGACGGACGGGGACAGAACCAACAGGCGGTGCTATTGTAGTTAAAGATTGTAAGGTGGTGTGTTATTCCAACTATTAACTGTCCATCAATAAAAATAAATAAATAAATAGATCAAAAAAAGAGGAGAAAACCAAACCAGCACAAAAGAAAAAGAGTTTCAATAAATAAATAATTAAACAATCGGCACGAGCACCACAACCATGGATGTCCTGATCGCACAAAATAGAATAGAATAGAATAGAATAGAATAGAATAGAATAGAATAGAAATAGGCCAGAAGGGGGACACTAGTGCAAAAGACAATGAGTTTAGAGTAGAGATTCTGGAGAGATTCTCAGCACATTCTGGGGGGTCCCATCATTCACTGAAATGGGACTCGGTAGTAGCTGGCGAGACCCGATCAACATGTGTGAAGGACATGGACATTAGTGTGAAGGACCCCGAAGCCCAGAACAGCAATCACGACAAGGCAGAGCCAAGCCAGTAGGGCATCCCGGGCCGTAGGAGCCACAAGGCGCCGCCCCCAGAGAGCCACCAGGGCCACCGTGAATGACACAAACCTGGAGAACAAGAGGGAGCAGCTACAAAACCCCCCCAGCACACCAAGTCTTACCTGGGCGGCCCGTGGCATGAGGACCCACCTGCCACTCTAACACCCCAACCCCCGCCCACCCCAGCCCCCACCAATTGGGGAGGCTAGGCGAGGCAACCAGGGGGCAGGCCAGAGTACCACAGAGGATGGCTACTCTACAGCCTACCCTGATCTAAGTTCCCTGAGCCGTCCCAGATCTTTTCATAATTTTTTTCATTTTCTCTTTTCTTTACATTAAAATCTGTAGTTTTAATAATTTTTTGAATAATTTTTTTCCTTTTCTTTATTTCGTTTAATTTGTTTTTGTTTACATGTATTACTTTTTTACATACATTTTTACCTTTAACCGTCAGATTTGCTTTACAGTAACATCATTAATCCCTTCGTAGATCAGTCCAGGTTGTGTTTTGTGTTGCGTTTGCATCAGCAGAGGTCACGGGGTCACGAGCTGATGGTGATATTATCTACCAGTTAAACGACGTGATGATGATGTGACCACTGCGTCTGCGTGGCGGCGTTTGGCTTCGTCTGCTGTAAACCGATGAGTGCGATAGCGTCTCGTTTTACCTGACTCCATCTGCGCCGCTATTCAGAGGATTAGAGGGAGCAGTAAAATCTGATGGCAGCATATCCATTTCCTGTTTGCGTGGGCGAGGACACATGCTCCAGGGTGCGTCGTTAGGGCTAATCCCAGCTGTAAAAGTCTTCATTTAGACACCGTCTGAAATACATGTGTCGTTATCAGCTCGTAAAACACACATAAAATACTACTTCTATCTGGGTAACATGTTAACAGGCGTCTGAGCTGGTGAGGACGCCAAGCAACACCTGCTTTTTCCTACAAGTTAATACAAAAAGTGACCCAAAAAAAAATGGATGAAAGAAAAAAAAAATAAAAAAAATAAAGAATAATCAACATTTATTGCAGATAAACACACGTTATGTGTCTGATATTCAGGTTTTTACATAAAGTAGCAGCACAGTCACTAGAAAACCACTGTTTTTACAGCATCTACTTTGTTCTCTGATCAATGTCATCTATCAATCAATCAATTAATCAATAAGTATTCAGAGAATGCCTAATCTCATCCCTATTTTGTTCCAATCTCCAGTTTCTATGATAATCTGTTCTGAATTAGA
>CM035796.1:48050728-48055728 GCA_020466265.1 Siphamia tubifer
TGATATCTCAGGCTTTTTTCATTCACATGGTCTGACCTTTGACCCCTGACCTTCAGACATCAGATGGGTCAACACCTATGGCTCCATCACGTCACACTTTGACATCATATGACATCATATCAAGCCTTAGTGGAGGTCTGCTGCCTCTGACTGACTGGTTTCATTTTGGTTTTGGAAACAAAGAATGCAGTTGTTTTTTCCTTGTCTTATTTTTTGTTTTATTTTTGAAAAACGAACAAAAATTATACAGGAATTGTCAGACACAATCAGCGGCAGGGACAGTTCCCAGGTAATCAGGTGTTTTTTTTTCCTTCACTTCGTCTGACCTTCTGACCTCAGATGAGATAACACCCATAGGCTCCATGACGTCACGTAAAGACGTCACATGACGTCGCACCAATGGTATATTTGGTAAATGTATGACCTTTAACCTTAAAGCAGGTTATTGACATATTTAGTTAAATCAGACAATATCTTGTGCTTCATATTTAACATTAGATCTAACATGTGACATTTGGTCGTTGTGCGACGTCACATAACGTCAGAGTGACGTCATACGTAGTCGAATATTGAAATGGACATATGTGAAAAACAGGAGCCAGGATTTCTGGGAATGTTTTTAAACCCTCTAAGGGATTATTAATGATCCATAAAATAAATAGTTAGTGAACACAGAACACTAGTTTATAAATAAGGTAGGAACATCCAGATCCAAACCTTGGCAGATTTAATGTGTTAGCGTTAGCGTTAGCACAGACTGGTGCTGCTTCACTGAGGTCTGAACTCTACCACTGATCTAGTTTAATGTGTTAGCGTTAGCATTAGCACAGACTGGTGCTGCTTCACTGAGGTCTGAACTCTACCACTGATCTAGTTTTTCATACTGTAACATTTGTTTAGTTTGAAAAAGTAATGAGCCTAAACTGACAATGTTAAGAGTATAAAGTACAGATATTTATATAAAAATGTATGGAGTAATAGTCAAAAGTTGTCAGAAAAATAAACTCTCCTAAAAAGTAGGGGTGTAACAGTACACAAAAATCAAAGTTTGGTACGCACCTCAGTTGTGAAGTCATGGTTCGGCTCATTTTCGGTACAGTATGGAAACAAAATGCAAAACTATTTTTTTCCTCAGCACAGTATTTATTAAATCAAAAAAATGTGAATATACAAATGGAAACACTAAATAATTCAAAGTGCTCCTTGGTACCAGTAAGTTAAATGATATATTCTTAAACGATTAATCAAATGTTGAAATTAAAAATAATTAACTTCTTTTAATTAGTAAAAAAAATAAAATAATAAAAAAAATTTCCAACATCATTCTGCTGAAAACCACTTTTCCACTTTTGTCCTTTTGGAATGTGATGGGTCACCCAGAGGTACTAACCCGTGCTGTGTTTGGGTGTGTCCCCTCCACTGGATGGACACACCAGACAAAAACTCTGTCCACTACACGTCACCAGGACATTGGCTCCACCCTCCTGGGGTTAAGCCCCTCCCCCATTGCAGCCAATCTGCATTAGCATTAGCATTAGCATCTACTAGAGCAGACGGCGCCACAGTAGCTGCTGCACAAACTGTAAAAAACTGTTGGATCAAACTGGTTCATGTGTCTCTGTGGAAATAAAGACTGTTTTTTTACTGCACGTTTTCAAAACAAGTGACGTCACCAAACCTAGCTGGATGTTACTCTGGGATGGTAAACACACACAGAGCCAGAGGGGAGGGGGGAGAGGGGAGAGGGGGGAGAGACATGTATGAGGAAGTAGAAGTAAACTCTGTTGTTCCACCTCCAGTCATTTTTCTACCGTCCAGATACAAACTGTCTTTGTTCAATATCGGGCTGAACCGAACCGTCTGCTTTCAAAGGTTTGGTACAAATACATATACTGTGTATTTAAGTACAATAAAGGAAGTACTTGTGTTGTACTTAGTTACTTGCACCTGTGGTGTGCACATCCCTCCACACTAGTTTCCACATGTACCACAGATGAGTTGCATATATTTACAGCTTCACTTGTGTCCCAGCATGAGACATGATGCATTCACAAACAGTAGGAAATTCAGCTACTGGAATTATCTGCAGCTCTTTGTCTGTTTATCCTTCATTTTCTGCCTGGCCACAGCACCAGACATGCCCAATAAGGCAACACAGGGGCCTAGAATCTGGAAAGGCCCCCACCCTTCTCCCCCCTCCCTTCTCCACCTCCTCCCCCTCCCCCCTTGTTTCATTTGCAGACCCGTGGCTCGCAGTCGGACTGTCGCAGAGAAAAGCCATCTCGCTCACAGCGTGGCTGCTGTTTCAGGGCAACGCCGATCTGCCGCATGCACCCCGACTTTTCCAGCGCTCCCACTGGGCTATTCAGGAAATCACGGCTGATACTGAGTCATTTGTCTCCCTTTTGTGTTCACCCCCGAGTCATGCGGCAGTGAAAAAAAAAACAAAAAAAACAAAAAAAAAAGGGTTACAGCTTTTTTCCCCCTCCTGAGGAAACACTGAAAATTATTTCTGCAACCCTCAGAGTGGCAATTTTAGTAAAAGCACACACACACACAAAAATGAATAAAGCACAATTTAAAAGGCCGACTCTGCAGGAGACTGAGTCTGCCTGTGGCGTTCAAGGTTGGCTGGGAAAATTGGCTTCTCAGCCGGAGTTTTATCACTCCAAACTTCAGGCATTCTCTGGAACAAAACTGCTGTAATCACTTCAGATGGGTCGCTGTAAAGACTTCAACTGACCCCCCAGTTCAAGTTACCCCCCGGTAATCTGACATCGAATTCAGGTTATCCCTGGAGGGTGTAGGGGGGGGGGGTGGCCTTCCATCCTATCCCTTTACTGTTAACATTACCCCCCCCCATTAGTACCCATGTAATATCCATATATTACAGGGGTCTCAAATATATGAGGTACATTAATTCCTCAAAACTATGATAAAAAGTGAAAATTATCAGATATTTCCAACGTCTCTGTGTTCATCAGGTCTTCACAGCTGTGATGTGTGTTTATCAATAGAAGGAAGTCATTCAATAGATGATCAAATCAATCCCAGTGTGTGTGTGTGTGTGTGTGTGTGTGTGTGTGTGGTAACATGTGACTGAACTACAGTAAGTAACTGAGTAATGACATGTTACTGTGGTTAAACATGTTATTGATACACAGGACAAACTAATATTGGATCAATTACTTTCTAATGAATCAATCAGAATTATATGTGAGGGAGGAGAAGTGATTTTAGTGACCGAGTGGAAAAATAAACAAATAGTTTACAAAGGAAAATGTCAACAAAGTGATCAGTTTTGTGTCTAATGCTTAGATTTATCTAATGAATCAATCCCAATTGAAATCTGTTGAGAATTCAGGGAGGAGAAAAGATTTTAGTGAATTGTGGACGACGATGGACGAAGTGCGATAGCAATTGGTCATTGCGACTTTGTCCGGATGAGCTAATGATGTGATAAAAATTCTAAATTATAAGTCACTAAATACAACCAGAATTAATCCATATGTAAGTCTTTTAAGTGCACCTTATATATATATATATAAAAAAAATGTTCCCCTCGCCCCACGTGGGCGGTGTCTCCTTCAGACTCGGGTCCTCTACCAGAGGTCTGGGAGCCTGAGGGTTCTGTGCAGGATCTTAGCTGTTCCTAACAATGTTCTCTTTTGGACACAGATCTCTGATGTTGTTCCTGGTATCTGCTGGAGACATTGTCCCAGCTTGGGGGTCACTGCCCCTAGTGCCCCCATCACTACTGGTACCACTGTTGCCTTCACACTCCACATTTTCTCTAACTCCTCTTTCAGCCCTTGGTATTTCTCTTCTCTTCTCATGTTCTTTCTTTCTCATGTTGCTATCACTGGGGACTGCTACATCTATCACCACCACTGTCTTCTCATGTTTATCCACCACCACTATGTCAGGCTGATTGGCCATCACCATCTTGTCAGTGTTCGAATATCCGATATATACATATATATATATATATATATATATATGTGTGTGTGTGTGTGTGTGTGTTAAAAACATAGAAAGATGTTACAATTTGTTAAAATTTTACAAAAAGATATTAAAATGAGGGGAAAAAAGAAGTTAAACACATACATATATATGTAAAAACGGATTTAAAACATTTTAAAATACACATAAATGTTAAGATTTGTTAAAAAACAGAATACATTTAACACACAAAGATGTTAAAATATGATTAAAAATTACAGATAAGTGAATAACTGAAGGTATTTCAGTGTGACGCAGACCTGAAAGGCTCCGAAAAAAGACGACAATGTGCAGCAAAACAAGGAAGAAAAGCGTGTCACGTTACGTAACCACAAACACTTAGTGATGGTGCTTTGACCCTTCACATGTTTTTACTTCACAGGCTTTTAGTCAAATAGTTTAAAATTAGAACAATGTGAGAAAAGCTGATCAACACCTGAAAGTGTGGAAAGGAACACCGGTGGAGTGGAACACGTCCCCACTCAGTCAAAAAGATACTTGTGTTATAAATTATGGACTGAATGCAAATGAGAACTACATAAAGCTCTCTTTCAACCCCCCCCCCCAAAGAAAAAAAAACAAAGAAGAAAAGAAGTGAAGCCAAGACAACATGCAAAGCTGGGAAACGTTGGAAAAGTAACGGGAACGCTGCAGAGTGTGTGGAACCTCATGGGGACGTGTCATCTGAGCAGAAGAACAATGTTAAAACAAGCATCTGCTGCATTTGAAATCAGCCTTTCAAACCCCCCCCACCCACCCAAAATGTGTGTGTGTGTGTGTGTACTCTGCACTTTCTGAAAGACGCCGCTGGTTTTGGACCATGGGAATCTGGAGGAGTGGGAGCTCCAGAGAGTGTTAGTGGAAGTCCCCACAGCCGTCATTTAAACACACGAGTAAATAATTCAACGTCTGAACGAAGACTGAATCTAAGAGAGTTCTGGTCGGTCTCTAATAGACAGACAGACAGACAGGCAGATAGACAGGCAGACAGACAGACA
>CM035796.1:48058228-48073228 GCA_020466265.1 Siphamia tubifer
CGGTGTTAGAGTATAACGGTGTTAGAGTATAATGGTGTTAAGAGTATAACGGTGTTAGAGTATAACGGTGTTAGAGTATAACGGTGTTAGAGTATAACGGTGTTTCTAATGCAGACACATTTCGAGTAATGGAGTAATTACTTTATTACTTTAGCCAAAAGTGTATCACTGTTGCTGTTAGTCAGGAAATAATGTGACACGTTTTATATATATATATATATATATATATATATATATATATATACAGATTGCACAGCATCCTGGACCACGGAAAATTAAACAAAAATTAAAATTTTTATTTTATGTGTGTGTGTGTGTGTCTGTGTGTGTCTGTGTGTGTGTGACTTTTGTAAAAAAAAAAAAAAATCTTCAATCATTTGCTCACACTAATTCACCTGTAGATATTTTTTTTTAGCTTCTATGCTCTTTCTATCTCAGTGTGTGTGTGTGTGTGTGTGTGTGTGTGTGTGTGTGTGTGTGTGTGCTACAGTCAGGTTGCCATGGTTATCCTCCCCCTCCCTCACTGAGCAGCCTGTCATCCCCCCTGCTAACCTGCAGGTGGCGCTGCGTGACAACACACCAGGAGCAGAGTCAGTTTCCTTCACTCATTCTGATCCAAGGACCAATCACATGACCTGAAGTGGGCGGGGCCAGTGAAATAACAGCATCATGAGCAAGAAACACAGTTCTGTCTACACCAGGGGAATCAAACTTACTTCAGTTCAGGGTCCACGTTAAGTCAAATTTGATCTGTGAAATAATGAAATATAAATATGTCAACCCCCAAACTAAAATAATAAGATAATTATATAAATAATAAGTCAACCCCCAAATGTAAAATAATAACAATGTATATAAACACACTTTGGCTCAAAACAGCAAAATGTAAATTTGTCAGTGTTTATCCACATGGTGTGATGATCATTAATGCCAACTATATGTATTTACTCCTAATTAACAAAAAAATTAACTTAAATGATTTTTACTCCAGATAATCTCTGTAAAACGTTGCGTGCAGCAGCGTCCGTCAGAACAGTCAACAGTTAGCCTGGCTTTAACAGAATAAGACAGTAGTGAGCTGTGGAGGTGGGGGTGGGGGTGGTTACCTCTGCTCCTCGCCCCAGGCCACGCTGGGAATCACTTCAAACATTCCCTCCATAACTCTGATTAAAAATACACAATAGATCTTTTTTAACTTTCATGGCTAATAATTGATGAACACAAAGGCCCTGTTGAATTTTCCATGTGAAAGATGAGCTGATGTTGGAAAGGTTGAGTGAGTGGGAGCACAAACACACACACACACACACACACACACACACACACACACACACACACACACACACACACACACACACTCTCCAGCTCCTTGTAGCTTGGGGCTAATTGCAGCGATTTTAGATGATTGTTATTAAAAACAGGCGAGCGTTGGCGCTTTGCAACATGAAACCTCTGAAGGAGAGAACCCGTCACACCAGGAGCACCCGTGCATCCTAATGACTGTAATCAGCCTTTTGTTTTCCCTGATGCTGTGAACCAGCCAAAGACATACAACAACAATAACAACAACAACAACAGGCACGGATCATGCTTCCAGTTAGCACCATTGAAAAAGAACAATAACTAAACAAAAGCATCAGATTTGAAGCAGATGTAGAAGGACAAGAACACCCAGAGAAGATACACACCACAACCGTAAAGATACAGACCACAACCGTGATGATACAGACCACAACCGTGTTTATATGAACCACAACCATGAAGATACAGATCACAACCATGAAGATACAGACCACAACTGTGTTTATATGAACCACAACCATGAAGATACAGACCACAACCGTGATGATACAGACCACAACCGTGTTTATATGAACCACAACCATGAAGATACAGATCACAACCATGAAGATACAGACCACAACCGTGAAGATACAAACCACAACCTTGAATATACAGACCACAACCTTGAATATACAAACCACAACCTTGAATATACAGACCACAACCTTGAATATACAGACCACAACTGTAAAGATACAGACCACAACCGTAAAGACACAGACCACAACCGAAAAGACACAGACCACAACCGTAAAGATAGAGACCACAACCGTGATGATATGGAACATAACAGTGAAGATACAGAACACAACCGTGATGATATGGACCACAACCGTGAAGATACGGACCACAACCTTGAATATACAGACCGCAACTGTGAAGATATAGACCACAACCGTGAAGATACGGACCACAACCGTGATGATCTGGACCACAACCGTGAAGATACGGACCACAACCTTGAATATACAGACTGCAACTGTGAAGATACAGACCACAACCGTGAAGATACGGACCACAACCGTGAAGATACGGACCACAACCGTGAAGATACGGACCACAACCATGAAGATACGGACCACAACCGTGAAGATACGGACCACAACCGTGAAGATACAGACCAGAACCGTGAAGATACAGACCAGAACCGTGAAGATACGGACCGCAACCGTGAAGATACAGACCAGAACCGTGAAGATACGGACCAGAACCGTGAAGATACAGACCACAACTGTAAAGATACAGACCAGAAACGTGAAGATACAGACCAGAACTGTGAAGATACGGACCACAACCGTGAAGATACGGACCACAACCGTGAAGATATGGACCACAACCGTGAAGATACAGACCAGAACCGTGAAGATACGGACCAGAACCGTGAAGATACAGACCAAAACCGTGAAGATACAGACCACAACCCTGAAGATACAGACCAGAACCGTGAAGATACGGACCACAACCGTGAAGATACAGACCACAACCGTGAAGATACAGACCACAACCTTGAATATACAGACCACAACCGTGAAGATACAGGCCACAACCGTGAAGATATGGCCCACAACCGTGAAGATACGGACCAGAACCGTGAAGATACGGACCACAACTATAAAGATACAGACCAGAAACGTGAAGATACAGATCAGAACCGTGAAGATACGGACCACAACCGTGAAGATACAGACCAGAACCGTGAAGATACGGACCAGAACCGTGAAGATACAGACCAAAACCGTGAAGATACGGACCACAACCGTGAAGATACAGACCAGAACCGTGAAGATATGGACCACAACCGTGAAGATACAGACCAGAACCGTGAAGATACGGACCAGAACCGTGAAGATACGGACCAGAACCGTGAAGATACAGACCACAACTATAAAGATACAGACCAGAAACGTGAAGATACAGACCAAAACCGTGAAGATACGGACCACAACCGTGAAGATACAGACCAGAACCGTGAAGATATGGACCACAACCGTGAAGATACAGACAAGAACCGTGAAGATACGGACCAGAACCGTGAAGATACGGACCAGAACTGTGAAGATACAGACCACAACTATAAAGATACAGACCAGAAACGTGAAGATACAGACCACAACCGTGAAGATACGGACCACAACCGTGAAGATACGGACCACAACCGTGAAGATACGGACCACAACCGTGAAGATACGGACCACAACCGTGAAGATACGGACCACAACCGTGAAGATACGGACCACAACCGTGAAGATACGGACCACAACCGTGAAGATACGGACCAGAACCGTGAAGATACAGACCAAAACCGTGAAGGTACGGACCACAACCGTGAAGATACAGACCAGAACCGTGAAGATACGGACCACAACTGTAAAGATACAGACCACAACCGTGAAAATACAGACCACAACTGTAAAGATACAGACCACAACCGTAAAGACACAGACCACAACCGAAAAGACACAGACCACAACCTTGAATATACAGACCGCAACTGTGAAGATACAGACCACAACCGTGAAGATACGGACCACAACCGTGATGATATGGACCACAACCGTGAAGATACGGACCACAACCTTGAATATACAGACCGCAACTGTGAAGATATAGACCACAACCGTGAAGATACGGACCACAACCGTGAAGATACGGACCACAACCGTGATGATCTGGACCACAACCGTGAAGATACGGACCACAACCTTGAATATACAGACCGCAACTGTGAAGATACAGACCACAACCGTGAAGATACGGACCACAACCGTGAAGATACGGACCAGAACCGTGAAGATACAGACCAAAACCGTGAAGATACAGACCACAACCCTGAAGATACAGACCAGAACCGTGAAGATACGGACCACAACCGTGAAGATACAGACCAGAACCGTGAAGATACGGACCAGAACCGTGAAGATACAGACCAAAACCGTGAAGATACAGACCACAACCGTGAAGATACGGACCAGAACCGTGAAGATACGGATCACAAACGTGACGATACAGACCAGAACCGTGAAGATACGGACCAGAACCGTGAAGATACAGACCAAAACCGTGAAGATACAGACCAAAACCGTGAAGATACAGACCACAACCCTGAAGATACAGACCAGAACCGTGAAGATACGGACCACAACCGTGAAGATACAGACCACAACCGTGAAGATACAGACCACAACCTTGAATATACAGACCACAACCGTGAAGATACAGGCCACAACCGTGAAGATATGGCCCACAACCGTGAAGATACGGACCAGAACCGTGAAGATACGGACCAGAACCGTGAAGATACAGACCACAACTATAAAGATACAGACCAGAAACGTGAAGATACAGATCAGAACCGTGAAGATACGGACCACAACCGTGAAGATACGGACCACAACCGTGAAGATACAGACCAGAACCGTGAAGATACGGACCAGAACCGTGAAGATACAGACCAAAACCGTGAAGATACAGACCACAACCGTGAAGATACAGACCAGAACCGTGAAAATACGGACCACAACCGTGAAGATACAGACCAGAACCGTGAAGATACGGACCAGAACCGTGAAGATACGGACCAGAACCGTGAAGATACAGACCACAACTATAAAGATACAGACCAGAAACGTGAAGATACAGACCAGAACCGTGAAGATACGGACCACAACCGTGAAGATACGGACCACAACCATGAAGATACGGACCACAACCGTGAAGATACGGACCACAACCGTGAAGATACAGACCAAAACCGTGAAGATACGGACCACAACCGTGAAGATACAGACCAGAACCGTGAAGATACGGACCACAACCGTGAAGATACAGACCACAACCGTGAAAATACAGACCACAACCTTGAATATACAGACCACAACCGTGAAGATACAGGCCACAACCGTGAAGATATGGCCCAGAACCGTGAAGATACGGACCAGAACCGTGAAGATACAGACCAGAACTGTGAAGATACGGACCACAACCGTGAAGATACGGACCACAACCGTGAAGATATGGACCACAACCGTGAAGATACAGACCAGAACCGTGAAGATACAGACCACAACCGTGAAGATACAGACCAGAACCGTGAAAATACGGACCACAACCGTGAAGATACAGACCAGAACCGTGAAGATACGGACCAGAACCGTGAAGATACGGACCAGAACCGTGAAGATACAGACCACAACTATAAAGATACAGACCAGAAACGTGAAGATACAGACCAGAACCGTGAAGATACGGACCACAACCGTGAAGATACGGACCACAACCGTGAAGATACGGACCACAACCGTGAAGATACGGACCAGAACCGTGAAGATACAGACCAAAACCGTGAAGATACGGACCACAACCGTGAAGATACAGACCAGAACCGTGAAGATACGGACCACAACCGTGAAGATACAGACCACAACCGTGAAAATACAGACCACAACCTTGAATATACAGACCACAACCGTGAAGATACAGGCCACAACCGTGAAGATATGGCCCAGAACCGTGAAGATACGGACCAGAACCGTGAAGATACAGACCAGAACTGTGAAGATACGGACCACAACCGTGAAGATACGGACCACAACCGTGAAGATATGGACCACAACCGTGAAGATACAGACCAGAACCGTGAAGATACAGACCACAACCCTGAAGATACAGACCAGAACCGTGAAGATACGGACCACAACCGTGAAGATACAGGCCACAACCGTGAAGATATGGCCCACAACCGTGAAGATACGGACCAGAACCGTGAAGATACGGACCAGAACCGTGAAGATACAGACCACAACTATAAAGATACAGACCAGAAACGTGAAGATACAGATCAGAACCGTGAAGATACGGACCACAACCGTGAAGATACGGACCACAACCGTGAAGATACGGACCACAACCGTGAAGATACAGACCAGAACCGTGAAGATACGGACCAGAACCGTGAAGATACAGACCAAAACCGTGAAGATACAGACCACAACCGTGAAGATACAGACCAGAACCGTGAAGATACGGACCACAACCGTGAAGATACAGACCACAACCGTGAAGATACGGACCAGAACCGTGAAGATACGGACCAGAACCGTGAAGATACAGACCACAACTATAAAGATACAGACCAGAAACGTGAAGATACAGACCAGAACCGTGAAGATACGGACCACAACCGTGAAGATACGGACCACAACCGTGAAGATACGGACCACAACCGTGAAGATACGGACCACAACCGTGAAGATACGGACCAGAACCGTGAAGATACAGACCAAAACCGTGAAGATACGGACCACAACCGTGAAGATACAGACCAGAACCGTGAAGATACGGACCACAACCGTGAAGATACAGACCACAACCGTGAAAATACAGACCACAACCTTGAATATACAGACCACAACCGTGAAGATACAGGCCACAACCGTGAAGATATGGCCCAGAACCGTGAAGATACGGACCAGAACCGTGAACATACGGACCACAACCGTGAAGATACAGACCAGAAACATGAAGATACGGACCACAACCATGAAGATATGGACCAGAACCTTGAAGATACGGACCACAACCGTGAAGATACATACCAGAACTGTGAAGATATGGACCAGAACCGTGAAGATACAGACCAGAACCGTGAAGATGCGGTCCACAACCGTGAAGATATGGGCCACAACTGTAAAGATACGGACCACAACCATGAAGATACTGACCACAACCATGAAGATACGGACCAGAACTGTGAAGATACGGACCAGAAACGTGAAGATACGGACCACAACCATGATGATATGGACCACAACCTTGAATTTACAGACCGCAACTGTGAATATACGGACTACAACCGTGAAGCTCTGGACCAGAACCATTAAAATACGGACCACAACCGTGAAGATACGGACCACAACTGTGAAGATACGGACCAGAAACGTGAAGATACGGACTACAACCATGATGATATGGACCACAACCTTGAATATACAGACCGCAACTGTGAATATACGGACCACAACCGTGAAGCTATGGACCAGAAACATGAAAATACAGACTACAACCGTGAAGATACAGACCAGAACCGTGAAGATACGGACCAGAACCGTGAAGATACGGATCACAAACGTGACGATACAGACCAGAACCGTGAAGATACGGACCAGAACCGTGAAGATACAGACCAAAACCGTGAAGATACAGACCACAACCCTGAAGATACAGACCAGAACCGTGAAGATACGGACCACAACCGTGAAGATACAGACCACAACCGTGAAGATACAGACCACAACCTTGAATATACAGACCACAACCGTGAAGATACAGGCCACAACCGTGAAGATATGGCCCACAACCGTGAAGATACGGACCAGAACCGTGAAGATACGGACCAGAACTGTGAAGATACAGACCACAACTATAAAGATACAGACCAGAAACGTGAAGATACAGATCAGAACCGTGAAGATACGGACCACAACCGTGAAGATACGGACCACAACCGTGAAGATACGGACCACAACCGTGAAGATACAGACCAGAACCGTGAAGATACGGACCAGAACCGTGAAGATACAGACCACAACCGTGAAGATACAGACCAGAACCGTGAAGATACGGACCACAACCGTGAAGATACAGACCAGAACCGTGAAGATACGGACCAGAACCGTGAAGATACGGACCAGAACCGTGAAGATACAGACCACAACTATAAAGATACAGACCAGAAACGTGAAGATACAGACCAGAACCGTGAAGATACGGACCACAACCGTGAAGATACGGACCACAACCGTGAAGATACGGACCACAACCGTGAAGATACGGACCACAACCGTGAAGATACGGACCAGAACCGTGAAGATACAGACCAAAACCGTGAAGATACGGACCACAACCGTGAAGATACAGACCAGAACCGTGAAGATACGGACCACAACCGTGAAGATACAGACCACAACCGTGAAAATACAGACCACAACCTTGAATATACAGACCACAACCGTGAAGATACAGGCCACAACCGTGAAGATATGGCCCAGAACCGTGAAGATACGGACCAGAACCGTGAACATACGGACCACAACCGTGAAGATACAGACCAGAAACATGAAGATACGGACCACAACCATGAAGATATGGACCAGAACCTTGAAGATACGGACCACAACCGTGAAGATACATACCAGAACTGTGAAGATATGGACCAGAACCGTGAAGATACAGACCAGAACCGTGAAGATGCGGTCCACAACCGTGAAGATATGGGCCACAACTGTAAAGATACGGACCACAACCATGAAGATACTGACCACAACCATGAAGATACGGACCAGAACTGTGAAGATACGGACCAGAAACGTGAAGATACGGACCACAACCATGATGATATGGACCACAACCTTGAATTTACAGACCGCAACTGTGAATATACGGACCACAACCGTGAAGCTCTGGACCAGAACCATTAAAATACGGACCACAACCGTGAAGATACGGACCACAACTGTGAAGATACGGACCAGAAACGTGAAGATACGGACTACAACCATGATGATATGGACCACAACCTTGAATATACAGACCGCAACTGTGAATATACGGACCACAACCGTGAAGCTATGGACCAGAAACATGAAAATACAGACCACAACCGTGAAGATACAGACCAGAACCGTGAAGATACGGACCAGAACCGTGAAGATACGGATCACAAACGTGACGATACAGACCACAACCTTAAATATACAGACCACAACTGTGAAGATATGGACCACAAACCTGAAGATACAGACCGCAACCGTGAAGATACTGACCACAACCATGAAGATACTGACCACAACCATGAAGATACGGACCACAAACCTGAAGATAAGGACCACAACCATGAAGATACTGACCACAACCATGAAGATACTGACCACAACCATGAAGATACGGACCACAAACCTGAAGATACAGACCGCAACCGTGAAGATACAGACCGCAACCGTGAAGATACTGACCACAACCATGAAGATACTGACCACAACCATGAAGATACGGACCACAAACCTGAAGATAAGGACCACAACCATGAAGATACTGACCACAACCATGAAGATACTGACCACAACCATGAAGATACGGACCACAAACCTGAAGATACAGACCGCAACCATGCTCCCATGCTTTGTGGGGACTTCCAGACAAACAAGTTATATTACTTGCATACGGTCCCATACTGCACACAGGCTTCTATTTTACTAGTGGGGACCTGAATGGTGTGACTTTGTAAACAGAATAAATGTCCCCATAAAGATAGAAGCACACACATACACACAGCCTCACTCTGTCAGTAGAAGAGATTTAAGAATGTGATGAATTAAATATTAAGTAAATCAATAGTAATTATATGTGCAGGTGTGTGTTAATGTACAGCAATGTATCAAACACACTGACACATGAGTACACACACACAAACACACACACACACACATATACACACTCACTTCACTAACATTTAAAGGTCAACATAATCAGGTGACTTTACACTCATGAAAAAACCAGAAAAGTAAAAAAAGAGGAAATACTAGTGTCAGTGTTTTCTAGTCAATAGACGCAGCCCACATCTACAGAAATAGACATTAAACTAGATCAGTGGTAGAGTTCAGACCTCAGTGAAGCAGCACCTGTCTGTGCTAATGCTAATGCTAACACATTAAACTAGATCAGTGGTAGAGTTCAGACCTCAGTGAAGCAGCACCTGTCTGTGCTAATGCTAATGCTAACACATTAAACTAGATCAGTGGTAGAGTTCAGACCTCAGTGAAGCAGCACCAGTCTGTGCTAATGCTAATGCTAACACATTAAACTAGATCAGTGGTAGAGTTCAGACCTCAGTGAAGCAGCACCAGTCTGTGCTAATGCTAACGCTAACACATTAAACTAGATCAGTGGTAGAGTTCAGACCTCAGTGAAGCAGCACCTGTCTGTGCTAATGCTAATGCTAACACATTAAACTAGATCAGTGGTAGAGTTCAGACCTCAGTGAAGCAGCACCAGTCTCTGCTAACGCTAACGCTAACACATTAAATCTGCCAAGGTTTGGATCTGGATGTTCAGAACTTCTTTATAAACTAGTGTTCTGTGTTCACTAACCATTTATTTTATGGATCATTAACAATCCCTTAGAGGGTTTAAAAACATTCCCAGAAATCCTGGCTCCTGTTTTTCACATATGTCCATTTCAATATTCGACCACGTATGACGTCAGTGTGACGTTATGTGACGTCGCACAACGACCAAATGTCACATGTTAGATCTAATGTTAAATATGAAGCACAAGTTACAGTGGTACCTCTACTTACAAAATGAATTTCTTCCAGAAGAGTTTTCGTAATGTGAATTTTTCATAAATAGTTTCATTTTACAAGTAAAAGCTTTAATTCATTCCAAGGCCCCCAATACTACCCCTCAAACCATCATGGAGCCTATGGGTGTTATCCCATCTGAGGTCAGAAGGTCAGACGAAGTGAAGGGAAAAAACAGCTGATACTATCTGGTCTGGATTCTGAGATATCACCACTGATGTGTTTGAACTGTTGACCTTCACTGGCACCTTGACCTTTGACCTTTAGAGATCAACATTTAATGGTTTCTTCCCTGACACATTATCAATCATCTGTGAAAGTTTAATCAAAATCCATCCATAACTTTTTGAGTTATCTTACTAACAAATAAACAAACAAACAAACAAACAGACTATAAATCCACTCAGATCGCGGTAACTTCACAAATCATATTAAATCTGTGATCCTGTCAAATCACTAATCCATCATTATCAGTCTTTATCATTCACACATGTTCAAAACAGGTCATCTCTGCTGCGACAAGAAATTTCAATATGGCGTCAGACCAGACGTCGTGAGTCGATTCAGCTGAAACTCAGTCTGTTTCATCAGTGTATGTGTCTCCTTCCACATGATAATCCGTCAAGAATTGGATAGAGTGAGAACAGAGGACATGTGTACGGACACAGACAGACAAACGTGAGGTAAAACTTCACGTTTGTTGTGGATGTAAATATATCATCTACAGAAATACACTGTGTCGCTGTAGCAGGCTGGTCACATGACCACAAAAAAGTCATCGTGTCCATCTTGGCAGTCATGGTGTTGGTAGATTATCAAACACTGGTCGCAGAGACGTCACAAAAATACAAACTTCAGGAATATGTAGTTAGAGTGAAGAAACTGTGGGAGTCAGAGACACAAGTGACAATCAGCTGATACGAAAGGCACCATGCTTATTATTCCACTCATTACTGGTTAAACTGGTTAAAATGGGTAAAATGGGTAAATTGGTTAAAATCACTAATATGGTTAAACTTGTTAAACTGATTAAAATGGTTAAACTGGTTGGAATGGTTAAACCAGTTGGTGGGTGTTGTGTTGTTGTTGACATAGTCACTCTCAGCGCCAACATGTGAAGCTTCAACAAAACGGTGTGAGTGTTTTTTTTCTTTTCCTACATAGAACATAACTCTAGGAGCCCTTGTATCCATGGTTACCAAGTGGTGTCATCTATACTGTTGTCAGATGTAGCTAGCCCAGCTAATAAACAAACATGCTAACGAGACACTTCCTATTAAACTGGGATCATTTAAAACTACACTGATGGGAAGCTAATTAGCTAGCTGTAGATGTTAGCATTCCGCTAATCTGGGACGTCTTCTTCAACTGAGGAGGACATACTTTTGAAAATCACCCCCCAGGGGCATTATACGGGTCCATTATATTTAATCTGTCCAATGTCTGCATATTAATCTGAATTTTATGTGAACTGAAGTGAGATGTGCACTCTGATGGTGTTAAGGTAGTTGTCATGGTTACTGTCATAATGTTTACAGTGGTGCCGTGATCGTCATGGTTACTGCCAACATGGCGTCTTGACAACTAAAATTCATGTCACATACGGAGCTTTACTGACGCTAGGAGGAGCTAGCGTGGCTAGGCTACTATGATAGAACATTAGATTTACTGATGCTAGGAGGAGCTAGCGTGGCTAGGCTACTGATTTATAGACAATAGATCTGGAATGAATCTGATTTTTAAAGAGTTTCATCTTTTCCATTGGCAGATTTTATTTTATAATTTTTTTTGCTTAATTCGAGCAAAAAAAAATCATTTAATTAAAAAAATTATGCCAGTAAATCCTGTATGTCTGTGTGTGTAGTGCGTCAACCCAAATGGATCCCCTACAGTTTGCCTACCAGCCTAAGATCAGTGTCGACGACGTCCTCATCTACATGCTACAGAGGGCGTACACACATCTGGACACTGCTGATGCATCTGTGAGGATTACATTTTTTGATTTCTCAAGCGCCTTTAACACCATCCAGCCCAGACTACTCAGCGAAAAGATGGAGAGAATGAATGTGGATCCATCACTGGTGCGGTGGGTTCTGTACTACCTCCACCTCAGACCACAGTATGTGCGCCTACAGAACAGTGTGTCTGGTACCATCTTGAGTAGCACAGGCGGTCCGCAGGGAACTGTGCTGTCTCCATTTCTGTTCACCATCTACATAGCAGACTTCCAATATAACACCAACAGCTGCTTCATGCAGAAGTTTTCAGATGACACTGCTGTGGTGGGCCTCATCAAGGGGGGTGAGGAGGAGGAGTACAGAGGAATGGTGAACAACAATCACAGAATCACCTCCACCTCAACACCGGAAAAACCAAGGAGATAGTGGTGGACTTCCGGAGGGGGACGAGGAAGACACAACCTACTCCAGTCAACATCGGAGGCACCGAGGTGGAGGTGGTACCCAACCACAGGTACCTGGGTGTACAACTGGACAGTGGGCTGGACTGGGGGAGTCATATGGAGGCAGTGTACAGGAAGGGGCAAAGCCAACTCTACTTCCTGAGGAGGCTGAGGTCGTTTAACATCGCTCAACCCCTCCTGTGCACTGTCTACCATTCGGTGGTGGCCAGTGCGGTGTTTTTCGCGGTGGCATGTTGGGAAGAGGGTGCCCGTACTGCAGACAAGAACAGGCTGGACAAGCTCATCAGGAAGGCTGGCACGGTGGTCGGTGCCGACCTTCAGACTGTACAGCAGGTGGCAGAGGCCAGGACACTGAAAAAGCTACAGATAATGCTGGGGAACCCTGAGCACCCACTCCACGCCCTGAAGGTGTTCAACAGGAGCACCTTCAGCCAAAGACTAATTGACGGAGAGATCCAGGGAGTCTTTTATCCCTGCTGCTGTTAGGTTTTTTTAATGCACGAAAGTGAAGGAATTTTAAGCTTTTAGCATAATTTATTTTATTTCTTTAGTAGTATATCTTATCGTTTTAGATACGGATAGAGGTGAAGGTCCTGGGAAAAATGTGTGTTTTTATGTTGTGTTGTTGTTTTATGGTGTTTTTAAGCTGGAATGGTAACAGATAAATTTCCTGTAAAGGATCAATAAAAGGATCTATCTACTTATCTAAACAATAATCAGCTGGACAGAAAAATCTATATTACAACCAGCAAAGTGTAAAAAGTGTAACACTGGACTGGATAGGCTTTGTGTGTCCTTTAATAGTTTTACTGGTTTTTACTATTTACATGTTTTACATTGTGTTACTTTTTTAACTCAAAGTAATAATAAGAATTAAAATTCCAAGCAGTGTCAAAGGCCTTCACCTTCCCTGTGACTGCCATCGACAGCTGCCGCCCACCTAATGTCATACCGTGGGCGGGATGTGATATTCTGCCAGAAATGCACACTTTTGAATAAATATGTAGGAGGGGCTATCGAGTGACGTACTTGTAATGTTGTGTGTTCAATGGGTGTAGAACTGCCAGACTGACAACTGAGTCAAATTTCAGCCAGATCGGTGTTAGTGTTTCTGAGCTGAAACAATGTATGTAGTGGTAATTTTTCCCAAAAACTTCACAAAATTTGTGACACCGTAGCACAAAAACAATGCAACTTTTCCCAAAAAATTTGGATAAGTTTTGATGTCCCACTTGCCGAGATCATGTTCATCAAATTTGAGCTCATTTGGCCCAACAGCCAAAACGAAGACAGCGAAAACCATGACTCCGAATCTTTGAAAGTTCAATCCAAAATGGCCGACTTCCTGTTGGTTAATGGGCGTGGCCATCATAAGGTTTTTTGGTCATCATCATATGGTGAACAATAATAATTTTCATAGCTCTAACTTCACGAGGGCGTGATCTGGTCTAATACAATATATTGTCACTTTTCTAGGGGGTGCTGTAGACACATTTCTTTACCGACTTTTACAAAACTATATATACTCACAATTTTTCACACTTCAGGGGGTCAAATTAGAGCGATCACAGCGGACTCAATAGACCTTGAACTGGACGTGGTCCACGACAAAGGACTAATGATAATCTATCAGGGCTAGCATTAGTCATAGGCCGACTAGGCGGTAGCCTAGGGGACCAGATGTGCAAGGTCCTCCTCATGTCAGTAAAGCTAATGTTCTATCGTAGTAGCCTAGCCACACTAGCTCCTCCTAGCGTCAGTAAATCTAATGTTCTATCGTAGTAGCCTAGCCACACTAGCTCCTCCTAGCATCAGTAAATCTAATGTTCTATCGTAGTAGCCTAGCCACACTAGCTCCTCCTAGCATCAGTAAATCTA